>PVJH01003154.1:0-148838 GCA_004026705.1 Nesogale talazaci
GTTTTGGCTTTTCAACCAAGAGCAGCTAAAACTCACTTGTGGTCAACAGGCTGACCTTAAGATCTATCATCCGTGGCTAATTCCTTCAACGCAGTCCTCCAGCATGGCCCTTGAATACCATCACTTGCCAGGTTAAAGGTCATATGAAAGGTCCATGGGTAAATGCAGATGCAGGTCCTATTCTGAAGACCCCCAGTTTCTAAACCTCTGAAATTGGAAAGACCCTCAGGGACTTGATACAATATCATAGAAAATTATTTAAAGTGTCTGTGGTGGGTAGGCGTCATGGATTATACCTCGGGCTGATTGTCACAGAACAGCAGGTGAACCCACCTGCTAGATGAGACAAGACTGAGTCAGTAAAGCGTTACAGTCTCAGAAACCCAACAGAACAGTTCTGCTCTGCCCTATAGAGCCGGCATGAGCTGCAACTGACCCCATGTCAGTGTCAGGGGGTGTTGTTTGTTAGTAGTTGGTTGTTTATAGCCCTCCATGGCTTAATGCTCTCCCTGAGAACAGAAAGCATCAGACTTGGTGCCCCGGCACCTGTCCCAGACACAACCAGGCACGATGGCTCATTGCCTCCAGCTGAATGGGACCTTCACCTTCATTCACGGACACCGTTCTTCCACACACCCTTTCAAAAGAATGTCTTATGGCCTCCTAAAAAGTTTGCGATTCATTCATGTCACCACCACTGCTAAAATAAAAGGAAGTCTCACCAGAGTCAACGTTCTTCAAGTCAGGGAAGGCGTGGTCTCAGGGTCTGGGAAAACAACCCTCTCTGCCCCACGAACCCCAGATCCTCCATCACTCCTACATGCTCCTTACAAGTCACAAAGGTGCAGTGTGAGATCTTGGGGTCTTCATGTTAAAAATTTCATCTCCGCTTTAAAGGCTATGTGAAAGAGCAGTCCACTGCTATGAGTCATTGACCTTGTAAGAGCACTGAATGGCTTTATGCTGCAGAAAGGGAAAACTTGGGAGGAAAGGAATCCCACCCAGCAGACTGGGCTGGAGACAGGCCTTTTCTCTTCCTTTCATTGGCCTGTGACTCTCCTGAAACCTCTCTCTTCAGAGCCTTCCTTTTTTGGGGGGAGTCCTGCTAAAGGTTCCCTGGCAGGGCATTGATGAAAGCCTAAGAAAAGTCACAGTTAGGAAGCCTTACATGGGAGCTCTACTTCATTGAATAGGTTTGCAGTAAGATAGCCATCTTGCTTTGGAAACTGAGATTGCTCATGGGAGTGCCAATGGACATGTCCCGGGTAGTCCTCTGTCTCTCTGGTTCAACCTCAAAGTGCCAGCCTCCACCTGCAGAATCCAGTCACCTTGGTTCCTTGATCTTGAGCCATTCAATGAGAGAAAGGCAGTTTCCGGCACAGAGAAGAGCTTATCTTGCTTCCTCTTGGCCAGAACCCATCAGTTGCTCCGGGGGAGGAATGTGTGGTCCTTTGCTTCTGTGAAGTCTTACAGTCTTGGATCACACAGATTTGGGGTGGGCTCAAGAGCAGTGGGTTCTGGAATAAACCCGTTCATGGTTGAACTCAAACTTTCCTCAGTGTTACCTTTCCTGGGGACTCTCTTATCAGCATCAAAGTCCAGGGAAGACTGCTCCTGCAATCACCTTTGCACTCCTTCCATAGTGCGTCTGCTGGGATGGACAGAAACTGAGCAGGGACACCTGGGGTGCAGTGTTAGCCACTCGGTTGCTCACCCAAAGCTCCTCTGTGGAACAGAGAGGTGGCCATTTGCTTCTATTTATCTTCCCCGTTGGCTTCAACATCAGTTTACAGTCTCAGAAATCAGAGAGGGTCAACACAAGTTGGAGCAGACTCAATGTCCGTGGGTTCCAGAGTCTGAATATCCATTTGGGGGGGCTAAGCTAACACCTAGCTTTTTTTTTTCAACAGGTGAGAGCAGTCAGCCCTAATGGAACCCAAACCTCAGAAGAGACCAGGTACTCCAGGGATTTCATCTCAAAAAGAATCTTTTTGTTACAAGTGACCATTTCCATCTAGCTAACCAGAGTTCAGAAGATAATTGTGGCAATCTGGGACAGTGCTTCTTGACTTGAGGAATGCTAGCTGCTGTTGCTTATTTCATAAGTGCTCACCTGTGTAGATATTTACCATTTTATCATTTCAATGAGTCATCTATTCCATGTGTTGCCTAGAGATGGTGCTCATGACAAACAATGACCCAGCAAAGTCTGGGGAGTGTTTCCTTCACTTTATATAAAATTCTTACTTGAAAGCAACTGTCTATAGAAGGGTTTATTGTGGGGCTTGCTCTTGTATGCTGTCAACTAGTGGACCTACCCCAGAGGGAGGTGATGGGATTTGAATAATTTAAAAAACAATTTTCCACCTTAATGATCATTTTCAGGATAAGAAAGTGATATGCCAAATGGTAGCTTATTGTTTCATACAGTTCATGCTTAAATAAGGACAATGAAAGAGTCACACAAAAGTATACCGTGCTATACGAATTTTAAAGTATTAATGAAAAATATTAAATAATACCTGACAAAAAGTAATAAAATCCTTGAGATATTTCCAAATTTCTTTTTGATTGGTGTCTTTACTTGCAATCGTCTTTACTTTAATCTGAGCACCCCCTATGATTAGGAAAAATGCCTAATCTTCATTGAGTCCTGGCATGGATGGGCCAGTCCTAGTACTAAGAACTTCTCATGCATTAGCTGCTTGAGTGCTCAGCATGAATCTACGGACACTGTAGACGAGGGAACCGAGACCACTTCAGTGATCCAAGGTGGTCTTAGAAGGATTTGTGAAATCAAGAAACACATGCCCTTGTCTAAGGCTATCCTGTTTTACACGAAGAAACCAGCAATGGAAACCACACTCCCAGGATGAACCTTGTTTCCTATATGGTTTTCTTTGTCTTTCTTTTCTATGTTTAAATCCTCTTTCTTTCTTTAACCTTTTCTTTTTTGGCAAGTAGAAGTTCTGTTTGAGAAGAGAGGCAGAGAGCAGCAGCCAAAGTATTGGATGCTAGCAAAATGGTGACAGGGGCCCTGGTGGGGCGATGGGTTGCCTGTTGGGCTGTTAACCCAAAATTTAGCAGTTGAAAACCACCAGCCCTGGGAGATAATGGAAACTTTCTATTCTGACTCCTAAAGAGTTCCCTTCTTGGAGACTCACAGGTGTACTTCTACTCTGTCCAGTGAGGTTGCTGTGTATTTTAATAGACTTAACAGGCATGGGGAGTTTGGAACAAGATAGTCCCCAAAGTAGTATCGCCAGTTACTGGGAATGCAGAGCGGGATAAGGAATTTTGCATATGTCCGAGTAGATCTAAGCTCCTTTGTGCTTGAGAGAGCTCATTTTGGAGGAGGTTTCTCCTGAGGCACTTCTGAGACTCCCCCTTCCAAAAGTTTAGTAAGTGGAATGCATGAATGTGCCACCCAGGAACCCAAGAATCTCTGTGTCTTCACCTGACAAAGATGCTCTAAATCTTTGGCATAGACTGGGTTTGCCAAAGACAAGGTAAGACTACAGCCTGGATGTGAAGCAAGAGATAGATAGAAGAAGACTGTGATTTTCTAATAATGAAAGTACGACACCCTTCTTGCAAACATTTATATATATATATATATCATATGATCAGAGCTGCTTAATGAATGATTTTGATTTTATTCGCTAAGCCAAAGAGCAGTGCAGCATCATCCTGTGTCTGGGACTGGAGCTGTGATAGAAATGGGGCCAGGCTTTGCTTGCTTCTAAAGAATGAAGGAGAAGTCCCCGAAACAGGAGCAGCTGAGAGCATGAGGGGAAGCTGAGCGGAGGTGCTGCTTGGTGACCAGAAGGAAGGATGGAGTCACAAGCCATGGGTGAATTCAATGCCCACACACTTGTCCCCACACATTTCCAGGATAGTAAAGATGCATCTTCTCTTAGTTTTAGGTTCCCCCTCACTCCCCCCACCAACATAACTGAGTAGCCTGAAGTTCTTTCTTGAGATACACACACACACACACACACACACACATTTTCCTACTGAAGTTGTTCTTTTCTGAAACTCACTCGTCACACACTGAATTCTGTTCATTTTCTTCCTCCTAGGCAAACTATTTCCGATTTATTCTGAAAATGAAGTCTGCAAGCAAGATTACTTCATTAAATCACCACCCCCTCAACTTTTCTTTTCGGCCGTGAGTATTCGCCACCATCTAAGGAGCCCCATCCCACCCCAAGCACGTGATATTCATCCTTCCACTTCACATCCCCTTGCCCACCTCACTCCATCCCCCACCCCTGCGCCCCCAAAATTTAACTGAGATGCAAAAACCTTCGCTTTTTTTTTTCAGGGTTCTTGGAAAAAGCGATTTTTCATCTTGTCAAAGCACAAGGGCTCGGGCTTCAGTCTTTTCTATTACAAAGACCACCAGCAACGGGGGACCATTGAAATTGACCAGTGCGTATCCCAGCGGAAACATGTTCACAGTCACAAGGGGGTCAAGTCAGGGAGGGGCACATCGGGCACCTGTTGGAACTTATTTTTCAGACCATCAGACGCACCTGACCATGAGACACATCCAGTTTTTAGAGCAGAAAAACAAGGAAAAATTATTTTGAACCAAATAGTACCAGTCTAGGGTACCACACCTTCAGACCATAAGGTGCACCCTCATTTTCCCCCCACTTTGGGGGGAAAAACAGCAAATCAGTGCTGGAAGGAACCAAAGACTTAGAGCTTATTGCCATAAATGTTACAAAAGGCAACTGAATTCCCAGACACTGTGAAAAGTGTTTATGATTATTTCATATTCCATATCATAGCTCATATATGTGTAGCTGATAAGCATCCAGTTAGGGGAATCTTGATCCACTTAGTTTACTTTCAATTGTCAACTTTCAACTTTCAACTGCTTAAGCAGCAGAATGCGAGAGAGAATATTTTAAACATGTTTTCTCTTTAAGAGATGATGAAGCAAAAAACATAGGGTGCAAAAACAATCAATTATGGAACCAAGCATCAGGCTCAAATAGATGTCTTGAATTAAAATTCAAACTGTGTACGTTTTTTTAAACATCTTTTCAATCAGTGAGTAAACCAGACTCAAACTTCTTCTCTAGAACTGTGCAGTCATCTATCTTCGAAGAATGCATCCTGTTGCTCTTGTATTTTGTTCCATTTGAACCCTCCTGTAAAATGCCAGATCCGTTCCCATCCCCATTTTGTGTTTGTAACTGCTGAACACTTCATGTGGACCCCTAACAGAAATTCCAGCGTCGAAATTGGCATCAGTAGCTATGACAAAATGGAAGCTGTTCAGAAGATGTTTAAATGCAGCCCCGAAGAAGTGATGACCATCCAAACCACCAACAGGGACTACTTTCTCATTGCCCAAAACAGGTGAGGCATAAACCAAGACGAAACACGCTCTGTGGGCACAAGAGTCCAGATTTTTAAACCAACCTTTTGCACAAATGCAACTGTCAACATGGTCCTAACAACAAAAACCAGGGCCACAACCAATCCACCTTGGCAAGCTCCATGATTTATTCCAATACCCTGAAAAGTCACTATCCCCCAGATGAATGAACCCAAGATCCGTACCTTCCCAGGGCACTTCTGTCAACCGCCCTCCCCCTCAGAGAGACACACAGACAAGTGACATCTATCAGGGAGGGGTTTTGCTCATCTTAGAAAGAGCATCCGATTTTTAAGAGCTGCTTCTGTCCTCACAGGTGCTTGGTGGACTCTTGAAAGGTGATTGACTATGCTTGACAAAGCAGAGGAGGGGAGATGCGGGGGCTGTTCAGAGGCAGCCGCTAATGTAGAAGTCAGGATGAAATGGGGGAGCGCCTTGATCTGTTCAGATCACTCAGAATACACAAAAGGCTTTCTTTAATTTGCCATCTGAGTCAACGGAAGGGGGGGGAGAGAAAAGATTTGTATGAATTCAGTTCAAGTGCATTCTTCCTCGATGCCTGCATTACCTCAGAGGTAGCGCACCTGGATAGCGGCACAGAAATGCGGCTGTCAGGATAAAAGCGGGGGGTGGGGGTGTGTGTTAAACTTGCCTAAAGAACATAAAGAAATCGGTGTCAGAACCCTGAGCCCCAAACCCTGTGATTACGATGATTATTTTCTGTTTTCCTTCACATTTCTCTGTGCTTTCCTCACGGGGGGGGCGGCCCGAGGGTTAATTCCAGTCTGCAAGTGTGGAGGTGGGGGGAGCTATGGGTCACGCAAGCTACTCAGGAGAAAAGAAAACACCTTATATCCCTGGTCCCTTGCTCCCACTGCCTGCTTAAAGCTTCATAAAAGAACGCTTCTCTGACTCAAAAGGAGTGTGGGTGCTATTGTTGGTACCTGCCAGCTCAAAGTCTGTTCCTATTAACAGGGAGAAGATTAAAGAGTGGATCTCCACCATATCCTTGATTTGCTGGACTCTGAAAGCAGCATATCTGAATACGAAGGTGCCTCTCCATCGCAGAAACAGGGCCAGGGTGGACACCTCGCTCCTTCCCAAACAAACAATGGTCGCTTTCCCCACCCACCCCCCACTCCCTTTAGCCCCTGGCAATAACATAAAGAATAAATAAGTGAAAGAATGTACGTGATGATGATTTTTATGATGAACAGTAGGGGAAGAGAGCACCAAACTCTTGTGCTTTAAGAGAGAACTAAAATACATTAGATTGATTGGCCTGTGTAGGAAGTGAGACATTTCAATGTAATATATAGGCCTCTATTAATATATACATTTAATGAGAGTTGAAACGATGTATTTTTCATCACTGCCGCTTAAGGTACAATTTTAAGACTGATGCTCAAGTCTACGGAGCCCTGGTGGCATCGGGATTCTGCAATGGACCTGCCATTGGTGGGACACGGAGTCAGCACTCGATGGCAGTGCTTTCTTGCTTCTTTTCTTCTTTTTCAGATTTATGATTAAGGATAAGTTGGTTTCCCTAAAAATGTTTTCCATCTGTCTTATGTTTGTAACAGAATGTCTCTTTAACTTGAATGCAGAAGCTCTAAGTTTCCAATTTACTTCCTAAGGGCCCTTGCTGATTTGACACGCAATCTTGCTTAGAGCGGACTGTTTCTAAATGAAACATTGGTCTCTAGGAATGGCTTTGGATAGGTTATATGGTTTGTTCTAGACTTAAAACAGAAATGACTGTGAAGGAGTAGATGAATGCAGGTGTGTGTGTGTGTGTGTGTGTGTGTGTGTGTGTGTGTGTGTTTTTAAGTAGAATTGAATGGCTGGAGCACGAGGAAGGAGTGCAAAGGGAGAAATGGTTTTAAAAGACAAATTGAAGGAGAAATCTGGGTTCTCTGTAGGCTAGGCTAGTGAGATCTCAAGGGCTTGATGAGAGACTAGGTCAATTCATGTCTTCGGGAGACTATACTGGTGAGAGCCTGGTGCCAGGGACCCCTGAGGGAGGGTGGTGCCTCATCCCAGTGAGAGATCAACTGGGCTCAGGCTAAACTACTCTGTTTCCATAGTAGGAGTGTCTCTCGCTGAATGATAAAGGACCTTCTTCAGACCCCAGTCCGCTAGTACCCTGGATTAGAGATCCTGCTGGTACACCGGAGACTGACAGATCCGCTTCTACAGCCAGTCTTCCAACCACGGTAATTGGGTCTCTCCCTCTCTCTCTTCTTACCACTCTAGGGTGTTAGCTAATGCTTCAAGATCTTGGCCATTATCAGTCGGCCATTGCCGTATTGCCTACCTTCCTGTCTGAATGCATCTTAGGCTCAGTACTTCCCTAGATGCACTCTGTTTCCCATATCACAGGAGAGAGCCTTACCTCTTGTTCCTACCTGCTTCTGAATGTACCACTTGTTCTCAATGACCTAGGGTGTACTGGGCCGAGAGCCCTTTGGCTAAGTGAAAGTTTGGCTGGCACCCTGTTGCTTCCTTCGCACAGAATACAGATTATGTCTGTCAGAAGAGCTGGTTTCCTGCCACACGATCTGTACTCCTAGGTGGAAGGCAGAGCTTCCTAGTCACTTCCTGCATTTACTCTGATCAGACAGCTTTCCCTTATGTAAGTGGAGAAATGGCATCCATTTGGGGGAGTAGATTCAATACTGCACGAGGGTGTTCTTCGTACTGTACCCTCGACTTTTGGGGATGTGCTTTCCCTCAACTTTGGATGTAGTTCATTCATGGACTGAGTTTGGGGCCGCTTGTTTGTTGGTTGTTCTTCCTGCAGAGGTGCGATGGCATCCCTTGGAGACATGGCCCTCTCCTTGAGTACCAAGCACACCTTAAAAGGGGCATAGCCTCCTGGCTCATTGAGTTGACAGAGCACCAGTGATTTTAAAAGCTTCCTGGGTCAAGGCTACGGGAAACCTCTGCGCTGGGTAGTGCTGTGAGCCCGACCCTAGCTTAAGCTAGAAAATAAACTCCTTTTGTTCCTTTCCAAAAAAAAAAAAAAGCTTCCTGTAGCCAATCCGATTCACCAGGTCAAACATTCTCATCTCAATTATTCATCTAATGAGTTCCAAAGGCGGCCTGAAATGGGAATGGGAAGCTCATCCTTTTCCGCAACACCTCTTGCTTGCCACTCCTGATTTCACCCCCTTCTCCTCCCCCCTCCTCCCCCCAGTGAACACGGCTGGTCTTCTTGCCTTTCTACACTTTGTATTTGGATCCAGTGATTTTTCAACCTGCTGGACTGAAGAGATTCTGGACGTTTGTTGCTTGTTGTCAAAGAAATGATGTGGTGACCTTTCTTTACCTTTAACCCAGCATGGCCTGGCTCCCTGAGCTTGGAGCTTGAAAAGTGAATGTAGCTTAAAAGCATCCATTTGAAATAATAATGATAATAAACTTCTTTTAAGGACTTCCTAGAGAACATGCAGGGTCTTTAAAAGAAAAGGGGGAAACCAACTCTAAGATGTTGAAAGAATTAAATTGTACTTATAACAATTTCCCTGCCATGCAACGGAGCTATATTAATGGGGTATCTTATATCCTTTGGGGAAAGGAAGAGAATAACTGGTTAAGCCTAGATCACCCTGAAGCCTATAATTCATGCGATCACCTGACTAGCACTACCAAATTACGTTCCGAGGAGAATAAGAGGAGTACCTGAGCAGCACACAAAAGAGGACTGTTGCAAAGGAATAGGAAAGCTGTCTTACCTTGATTGAAAGCGAATTACTTTCTCAGATGGCACTGGGCGCTAATTGAAATGAGATGGGGGCTGGGAGTGTGAAATCAATGACAGAATTGAGTGACTTAGGGGGCAAAGAAACCACTTGTTCTGCGTGATAGCTCCGTTGAGACAGAATCAGGTATTTCGATGTTTATGGCGACAGTGGTGACCCAGGACAGGGGGCAAGTTCAAGTTGTGTGGTTATGTTCTTTCAAGGATATGGATCTTTGGAAGATGCTCCACCTCTCCGAGCCGGGCCAATCAGCTGTGACTTTTCCAGAAAGCGCATGGCTCCATTCTGCCTCTCGCAGAGAACACAAAAAGCCATGATCTGGTCTTCATCTCTTTTCTTCAGCATGTCATGGAGAAAAGCTCCCCAGGAGGAAAGCAAGCTCCTGTTCCCCAAGACTTCTCTTCAGAGGCCACGGAAGAGAAGAAAGAAGGGAACCATTATCTCACTCCCCGAAGAGTCCTTTTAGAGGTAAATCTTTCCATCCGCTAATTGAATATGCAGTCTCCCAACAAATACATGCGAAGCCCCTACTGGGTACACATCCTGAGACACTTTGCCGAGGTCAGAGGGTCTCAGAAGGGAGGGAGTCAGACCCTGAGGATGTCTTCACAGCGCTGACACGTGAACAGGAGACACCGTGACACGAGCAAGGGGCTCCGTGCTATAGGGAGACACTCACTCCATTCCAGCAGCAGGACCTAGAAGAGGGCAGAGGGGACTGATTCCAGCCAAGACCACCAGCAAGGAAAAGGCAGGGGATGAGGTCTGACTTCATTTGGATGATAGGTAGAATGTGGACTCCGTTGTTGATGAGAGACACGCTGAGCAGAGAGGGAAATGTGGGGGAAACATTGTTCTTGGGGGAATAATGTGTGGTGCCTATCATTCAGTCTATTGGTGAATGGAAAGCCCTTAGCTTGGGACTGTCTGTACTTTACTAGGTGTGGCAGCCTCAGTAATGGACTGACCGGCCTACAGAGTCCACCGTTTTATTGACGATCACATGATCATGCTACCCAAGAGGCACGGTCAAAGTTCTTGGGGGAGCGCTCGCGAAAGGACCCATTTCCTTTCTCCATAGGAGTCAGGGGAGACTTCGGAGAAGAAATGGCATTTGAACTATGCATGGTGCAAAGTTCGGTAGGGCTGGCACCTAGGGTGAATGAATGGGACACAAAGCAAAAGAGAGCCAGGCCAGGCCGGATCTTGAATACCCACCAGATTTCATTGTATGACCAAGATCAACCAAAATTCAACTCACTGCCATTGAGTCAATTCTGACCCACAGTGACCCTGGGAGACAGAATAGAACTGCCCCAAGACTGTAATTCTGTATGGGAGTAGGAAGCAGCTTCTCCTCTCCCCCACACCCCCCCACCCCAAGGGGAGTGGCAGGTGGTTTCAAATTTCTGACTTTGGATAACAGCCCAACGCATAATCCACTGTGCCGCCAGGGCTATTTGTAGGCGACATAGAGGTAGTGAATTCTCGCCAAGTGCCAAGAACCCAAGTAGCCCTCTGGTTCCATGATGAAGAAATCAGTGCATTACCCAAAGACCGGCAACTCAAGCCCAACAGCCACACCATGAAGAAAGCTAGGACAATCAGTTTTCATTCCGAGGGAAGGTCTAGGACCATCGATGGAGATGTTTCTCTCGGTCCTAAAAGGGATTGATTTGACAGCAGTGGGTGACAGTTGGCCAGCATCTACATTTGAAGTGGAGAGAATGAAACTGGGAGGATTGAATATAAAAATGGAGGGGAGAGTGCCCCCAATAGAATTTCTTAAGCTAAGTGTTTTTTTTTTTTTAAACAAGAGAGCAACATGTGCTCACACAAAAGAGTCCTGGGGTCAGAGTCTTTCTGCAAACACCAAATAGGCTCTACAAACTAAGCTCAGCAGACCTCTCCACTGCAGAACTCTCAGCAATTTTAGCATGCAGTGATGAATTATAAGCAGCTCAACAGGATACCGAATACAATATATCGCAAGCTCCTTTGTCCACAGCACCCAACTCTCTCCAAAACTGCCTTTCACTAGTGTTCCCTTGGCCAGTCATGACAACTAGTCCAATGTCATGGACCCGCTGAGTGACATCGGCTATATCATTGCCATTTGCTAGTTATCTCATCAGATGCTAGTAATGTAGGTAATACTAAGCTGAAAGTAAATCAATGAACAAGGACAACATGCACACAGGAAGCACAGATATGAATAGACCAGCAGGAGCTAGAGTGGTCAGAGAAGGCTGAGAGACTTCAGTGACGTGTACACACAATTTCAGTAGGTGGCAGAAAAAGGAGCATCCCAGGGGGAGAAAACAGCATGAACACGAGTACTAGAATAACAATGTGTCAGGGGAGCACATTGGTGTGGTTCAGAGGAAGTGTACGGGTCACTGGTTCACGATGAATTTGTCGTGATAGACAAGATGCATTGAAAGCCATATTTTCTAGAGACCCTTTCAGTCACCTGGAGCAACTCAGGTTACCTGTGAACACAACAGCCTATGCCTGACTGTACTTGCGCTGTGCCTGTGAGCTCCCAAGGCTATGTGATGCTGCAGCAGGACTCAGGGGATCAAGGAGTTTATGCTCTACATGCCTAGAGAAGAAACAGAAAGGTATGGTAGAGAGTCCAATAGAAAACTTGTATCAGGAGCATGGAGTTCCTGGAAAAGAAGATGGAATCGGGGTCTTCCAGAAACTTGCCTAGTTTCAGTACATGAGCTTGGTTCATATTCCCAGAGTGTGCACCACTGTTCATCCAATAGAAGGTATGCTTGCTATTTCAGAGTCCAGGGTCATACTGTAAGTAGTGAATGAAATAGAAAGATATCTTGTTTATTGGTAAGCTGTATCCTTAATTCTAACCCTCTTATTTGTAGTTGGATAAAATTATTGAGTCCAATTATTCTGATGAATCCATTGAACCTGGCAGTTCAGACAACGTTTTGAAGAGAACTGAATATCTTTACATGTCAATGAAATCCTGGTAAGAAAAATGCATATATATATATATATATATAGTTATTATTATTAGCTAATCTAATACAATCTGATGATAAAAGAACTACTGCCAATTCCTTTAAAGTAACTGATTCACTAGTGTGAAATTTCACTGCACACCAAGTCTAGCACATTATTTAGTTGTATCAAAGCAAGAAAGTGCCCCCATGGGTTCCCCATGGACAGAAAACCACTAGTAATACCCTAAGGGCATTTTCTGTCTCCTGGGGAGCTCTTTTCTGTTTTGAATTCATGTCACTCACACTCTCACCTCTGTCTTCCTAGCCCTCTCTATGTAAAGGGCTATTTTGATTCCATATCCATCTTTAGAAGGAAAGTTTATTGGATTTGATTCTCACCGCAGCTGTGATTCTCGTGCTTGGACCCGCTTCCAGACCTGGTTAGCTTGCACACTGCTGTTAGCTACTTCGCAAGCCAGATTTACACACAAGGGAAAGTTGTGAGTGGACATGTTTGATTGGTTTGTTTTCACTGTTTAATTTGCTAGTGTTCTCAAAGAGACATCTGACCGGTCTGCCGAGAGCAAAGAGAAATCCCTGGCCCTTTCAGAAACACAGAAGGAGGGGCTTCGACTACAAGAACAAGGCTCAGGAAATTATTTATATCTTTCATCCGCCAATTCAGAAGCACAGGCTGCAAATGACAAAAGGGAGCTGGTCTCACTCACTGTTGTGCAGTTGTCTATATTAATCAAGTAAAAGAATCTCATTTCTAAAAGAGTTCTAGGCCTTAAGAGCAAGGCATGCTTCCTCTTTCACTCTGTACTCACATCTTAAAGCCTCCCCCTGAAAAAATTTTTCTTTTCAAAAGTTGGCCAGAAGTAAGACCAGCTTCCCTCTTGGGTGTGCTCAAGGACAATGAAAACATACAGCTGAAAGGCAAGCGGTCCCCTGGAATGTAGGCAGTTTCAATTAGTTCTTTCCTTTGTTAGTCTTGGTTAGTCTTTGGGGGTCTAGAATGTTAAATTCAATCTGATCTGAGTAGCCTGCCTCCCAGACCTTGCTGTGAGCATACGTGTAGGCATGAAACTCACTGAAGTTTAGTTAACGAATAGGAGGGAATGTGTAGGTTTGGAAAGTAGTAACAAGAGCATTTGGTGAGATTGTTTGGAATGTTGGCTCTTCTTGGTCTTTTTGTCTGTACAGCCGTGCCCAGAAGAGCAGTATGTAAACTCACCTGGCATGAGGTTAACAGTTTATGCTCTTGGGGCCCCTTTACCCTCATCTACCACCCACTACGACATCTTCAGGAAGGAGGACACTAAGAAGTTATGTTCAGTAACTTAAATTTTTATTTTCTCTAAGTGTTTAGGCCAATATTCTAAGTGGAAAATATAATCTAATATGTAAGTGTGCTCAGAGCCCAAGAAGTCACTTCCTGCTTATATACCCAAAAGAATTGGAGCACAGGCTCAAGCAAATACTTATACACCAATGTCCATTATGGCATTATTCACAATAGCCAAAAGTGGAAACCAGCCAAGGGTCCATCAACAGCTGAATGGATAAGATATGACCAAACATATGACAGGATATTATTTTGCCATAAGAAGAAATGAAATTTTAAGACATGCTAAGGCATCAATGAACTCTGAAAACATTAAGATGAGTGAAAAAGGCCAAAGAGGACAGGATAAACATTGCACAGTCCCATTTATATGGACTACCTCCAATAGACAAACACAGAGCCCAAAAGTAGATTACTGGATAGCAGAGTAGGGAGCTATTGTTTAATAGGTACAGAGCTTCTGTTTGGGGTGATGGAAAAGTTTCAGAAACAAAAAAATGATTGTACAAAACTGTGAGTGGGGTTAATACCACTGCGTACCTTTGGAAATGGCAACTAAGGAAAATTTCATGTTGTGTGTGTTTTACCATAATTTAAGAAGTAGATGAGATCAAAAATGAACACTGCTCAGAAAGTACAGTTTAGACTCTGGGCCCGTGGCTTGATATGACTCCTACAAATGTCTTCTCTGGTAGTAACATCGCTGATGAATGCCAAGTGGAGAAGCTGGATGTATTCCTCTATCCTCCTGACATCACAAATTATCTTGCTTTCATAGAAGCTGCAGGACGGATATGGTAGGTCTGAGATTTGCATGCTGTTGATTGTAAATGGGGTTGAAAGGAAATGAGTTATGTCTTGAACACTCCATGGGGTGACACAGACGGTGTGTGGCTGTTGTCACAAAGGCTGCAAATGAAAAACAAAAAGCAGGACTATGACTCTGAGAGAAGGGTCAGCCAGGAGAGGGTGGGTAGAAAAAGTTCCAAAAGTCTGGGAAGCAGCCAATTTTTGGTATCTTAAACTCAAAGGAGTGCAAATGGTCTAAGGAAATCATTTCCAATCAACGGACAATGAGTACTTGAGAAACAAGAAAAGGCAACAAAAATCAAAAGTCTCCAAGAAGTCTTACTCGGGCCTATGGCTAAGAAAAAAACAGCTAAAATCCTGGATAAGAGGCTCAGATACAAAAGATTGTGCAACAGAGACCAATCTTAAAGTAATCATTTTCTACTTGATTCTGTATTCTGCTAAAGTGCTGGAGATCCATTTGATGGCAATTACATTTCTAAAGGGGAGTCAGTTCTTTCATGTGAGTAGCAGTGGGTTGTGTTATACTCCCATTTTGGTTGGCAGGTGCTGTTAACACAGAAATACCATAAATGAGAGGCCTTAACAAGCAGAAATGTATTTTCTCACAGTTTAAGAGACTTGAAATCCAAATCCAGGACTTCCACTCTAGGGGAAGATGTTCTCTCTCTCTATGGGTTCTAGAAGCAGGTCCTTGAATCTTTGAGCTTCTGCCCTGGGCCATCTTCTCAAGGCCTGTCTTCCTTACTCAGCCATCTCTACTCACTAGCTTTGTATCTCAGAAGAGATGGACTCAAACTATGTTTTACACCATTCCTGCCTAATTAGCATAGCAAAGACAACTCATTTCCAAATGAGATTATAACCACTGGCATAGAAGTTAGAATTTACAACACATATTCCTGGGATTGGGTGGGGCCGGGGAAGATATAATTCAACCCATAAAAGAGCCAATCATCTTGTCAATCCAAAGAGGACGGGAAGAACAACCTTCCATTTTATTCCCAATCCAAATTTCTCATAATCAAAGGCTCGATAAGTAACCGAACCACAAACTGTCCTGTGCCTAAACTTACCCATTTACTAATTAAATTCTTTATTAAATATTCATTATGTACTCACAACAAATATGTATTGAGTACCCTTGTTGACTTGAAGTTATGGGGCTCTTATGATTTATTTTAAAGAAGCAGGAAAGCAAAGTATGGCCCTGCACTTGAGGGATTTCATGGAGTGGTAGAAAAGATGACCACCCAAACAAGGAAGTAGAAAATGCACAATATTTTGAAACACTTACGTGAGGTCTTCACACAGTTCACTGGAAGGCCAGGGGCAGTGAAGATGAATTGCAGCAGAGAGCATGGACGGTTGGAGGCTTTTGTACCCCCATGTGAGATGAGCTTTGGAGGTAGAAGCAGGCTCCAGAGGGAGTGGGAGAGGAAGGGTATCTTAGACAGAAAAGAGGAGGCAGATGGAGTGCACAGTGGCTAAGAAAACTGCTGGCAACAGCAACAGTGGAATGGAATGGGGAGCCTGTTTGCTGTGCGTGTTCTCACACTTGTGTTGGATGATGTATCTCACTGCAGTGTAGCCCAGTGGGTTGGCCCTCCACGCCTGGGGTGCTTGTTTTGCCATGGAGATCACCTTTTGGCTATGAATGACCTGGAGCCCCACAGCCTGAAGGAGGTGTCCTTGTTTCTCAGTCGCTTCTACCCAAAGGAGGTGAGTCCTACCTTTCAGTCCTAGTCAGGGCAAGTCAAGATCAAAATCTTTGATGGAGTCTGAGCGGTGCTCTGAATACATATGGGACTCCTCTTTGGCCACCAAGAGGCAATAACAGAATCATATTCTAAGATCCTTTCACAATTCGTTCCTGTCACATAGTGTTGGGAAAGCAGACTAAGAGACCGACCATCTGAGTTGAGAACTTCAGAAGCAGTGTGACATGGGGAAAGGATCTTACATGAAAATTTGACAAGCTCAGGTCAGGTCTCAGCTGCTTTACCCACTTGGGCTAATAATAGAAGGGACGATGACAGTAGCTCAAAGCATTGTGGGGACACCAAGGGAGATAATGTAGGCAGCATGCCTATAACAATGGCCAGCACTGATTAAATGATTAAATGGTTGTTGTGTTACTTCTACTACTACTGGTCAAGGGATTTTGGACAAGTTCTCATTTCTAAGTTACCCGTTCTCTCAAGGTCATCAGGCGGAATCACCAGCCACTCTGTAGGAGAAGCTGTGGCAGTCTGATTCTGTACAGATTACCTCCATGGAACCCAATGGCAGGATTACGTTGTCTGATATGGTTGCTGACTCAGAATGTACAACAGAAGGGTTCGGTTTTGGTGTTCTGGGCATCACACAATAACCTTGTTGGTCAGACAAATTGGGCTAGTGCTACCGTGTCATTGGGAAAACCCAGAGAGGCTAGGTGAGTGATTTAATATTAGCAACCAGTTATTGGCAGAGCAAGGATTAAACCTAGTTATCATTGGTTCACCATCTAGCCAACACCTTCTGTATGCTGGCTATCTCAGCCTCAGCTCAAGGAGCTCACAAAGTAAAAAATGCAGAAGGTATGTCAGACACTAGCTTTGGCACAGCTCATCAGCTACACAAGTCACCATTGGCTTCTTCTTTTCCTACCTTGTAGTTCATCAAAGGATGCTCTTCCAAAGCAGTTCCCAAGAGCATGAATGAAGAGCAAACCCTCCAAAGGATAATCTTTAGTCATCTCCTCTTCTTCTTTCTTGTGTTTTAGAAAGTAAAACTCACCATCAGACGTATCCCAAACGCAGAGAAATTCCATGCTATCGCCTGTATGTGCCCATCAAAATACCAGGTTACAGCCCCCTTTCATCTGGATAATCCTGGACTGCAGCGGGTGCCAAAGAGATGTCCAGCCATCAAAAAGAGCAACCAGAAAGAAACTGGAGAATAACAAGGCAGGGATCCAGCACTGCAGAGAAGGGAGGAAGCCAATGCCATATCAGGCTCAGTCCCTCACTGCCATATTCTATGGGCATGCCTCTCTGAATGTCAGCATCTCCAACCTGACCAGTGAAATAACTGTCCCCTGTCTGATGAGTGTGTCTTGGAGATTGAAAGGATAAAATAGGATTCATGGAACTTGGAACACAGTGATGTCAACCCTTATTATCTCAAATACCATAATTTTGGATGGGTTAATTCCTCATCTCAAATACACAGTGTGTTCTGTTGAGGTTGTGGTGCACACAGTTCTTTCTTTGTTCAGGAACCAACAGTTGGAAATACTTACTCCAGGAAGACAGATTCCCAAGAGACATATATCATAGTGCCCTTCCCAAGAACCTCCTGCCTCATCACTCCCATGTCACAGCGATAAGATAGGGTGACCGCTTAGATTCTGTCTTTCACTTGTTTTTCTTTTGGCATCACTGCTCTCCGGTGGTGGGAGTAGGAGGCCCAGCCCCACTGCTGGAATTGAACCTCCGCCCCAGTGGGCCGTAGTCCCACGCACAACCACTACGCCACCGGGGCTCAGCCTCACTTGTTTTTCTTAAGGACCCCTTAAGCTTACTTTAGACGTTGAAACAGTTGGAGGTCATAGCTAGCAAAGGTCTACTTACTCCATAAGTCATGAGAGAAGTATTTTGCCCTTCTTCGTTGGAAAGCTCTTTAAATTCATTAGCAAATAGATCCCGGGAGGTTAGTAGAATTCATTTCTTTTTTTTCCCCTTCATAAATAGGAAGACTAAGGCAGAAAGCACTCGGGTTAGGAAAAGGAGCCCTGATGGTGTAGTGATTACAAGTAGCAACTGCAAGGTCAGCAGTTCGAGCCCCCCAGTTGCTGCATGGGAGAAAGGTGTGATTTTCAGCTCCTGTAAATAGTCAATAGTCTTGGAAACCCACAGAGACAGTTCTACGCTGTCCTGTGATGTTGCAATGAGTCAGAATTGACTCCGTAACAGAATGCTTGGTTTTGTTTAAGATCAGAAGAGGTTAGAGGAAAATCAGCCTTTGGAAATCATTTGTTAGCATGACCTCATTTTGCACGGGGGAAAAAAGCGAGGCCTTGGAAGGTGGATGTCAATGCCTTCTTGGTGACAGCAACTTTCATAGTGATTTAGTGGCAGGGCCAAGACTGAGACCAGCTCTGAGAAGCTGCCTTGAGCCTCATTCTGCGTTTGGATATAGATTTTAAGAACACATCAGACCTAGCAAAAACATTCAAATCCTGTGCGTTTTCTGTTTTCCAGAAAAGGTGTAAGGCAATTCTGATGAGTTTCTACCATTGAACACTTCAGAGATGTGAAACTGTCTTTCAGGTACCTTTATGAAACGATGTGTCCATGTGTGTTAAAAGTAACAGAAGCAATGGCAGTGCCATAGGTAAAAGCAGCAGCCCTTTTAAAATTTTTAGCAAGAGAAATGATTGGTGTATGTGTGTGTGCATATATATGTACATAATTTCCTCACCTCTCACACTTCATGGAGCTGTGAGGTTTAAATAGTGTACACGCAGCACTCAGCACATTGCCTGCCATGTAATAAACCAAAGCACCACACCACCCACTGCCACCCAGTCAGTGCCAACACGTGGAGACTGTATCGGACAGGGTAGAACTGCCCCTGTGAGTTTACAAGACTGGGACTCCTGGCAGCTGATGAAAGCCCCATCTGTCTGCCAGGCAGGTAATACATACCCACCAAAGGCTAGCTGTGCTCCCACTCCTGTTAGGTATGTTGCCTATGTCAAATTCTTCAGAGAAAGCATCTTTGAGAAGTAGGCTTGGGACGGATCATGGGGGGATCAATATTCCTGTAATATTTGGGCTTTGGGGTTTGGCTTTGTATTTGTTCTTTGATGAGTACATGTCACTTTTATAATGGGAAATAAAATCCAGTCAGGAAAATAAAGATGCAAGCTTGTTTCTTTACATTCACAAGTTAGAAGCCAAGCCGCCTATGTGAGAGAAATTAGAAATGATCAAGGCAGAACCATCTAGTAACCAACCATGTGAACAGGTACTCTCTTTGAGACCCAGAGATTTGGGGCCTGTTTTGCCAAGAATGCCACCTAGCGATGCCAGTGCAAGGAGGTAGAATGAGAAATGTTGAAGCTGAGCCTCCAGGGCCTTCCATTGTCCCACTGAGGTTCAAGGTGCCGAATCATTCACATGGCTCCCAGTGCTGGGAAAAAGTGCAGGACTCCTCAGGTCTAACCTCACCTTCTTTCTGGTCCACCACAATGATACGAGAGAGCCCGTTCCTGACCCTCTTTGAATGCCAGCGCTTTCTGCCCACTGTAGAATCATCGTGGCTACTTGGTGGGTGATCTTCCTTCCAGGGACTTCTCCTACCTGTGGGTTCAACTCCCAAAAGGAAGTCTTGGAAGATTCTAAGTGCCTCTGAACCAAAAGAGTCTGAGTCTGTAGGTCTGATGGAGGGGTCCTGGAATGTTCATTCTAATGACCAACACCTCTCTATTACCACCCCTGACTGCTATGTTGGACCCCAGACATCTGTTGTGAAGCTTCATCTAGGGGTCTCACAAGTCTTTTGAAAGTCTGAAGAGCATGGCATTTACCCATGGATAGTTTTAAGAGAGTCCAGAGTTTTCAATAGATCCTGAAAGAGGCCTATGACTACCCACTCTTTTCCCCAAAAAATATATCATGATCCTAAGGGAAGAAACCTGACTTTCATTCATTGTTCTCTTCAACTGGGGGGATGCTGTGACTAGGGAGTGAAAGAGCAATTCTAACGTGGTGCCACCATGCCACCATTATTTGATGGTTAAAGGGCAGTAGGGGCTTGGGTGGAGAAAGAGCCTGAGGGGTTGGGCTTCAGAGAAAGATTTTTCCAGATCTGAATCTTTTCATCCTAGTTCTAGTGCTTTGTGTCTCACTTTTTCTAGAGTTGGGCTTGGGAGGCTCCACGTTTTCAAGTCTCAATGGTAGTAACCCCCAGGAAAGTTGGAAAAGAAAAAGCTCAGAAGCCTTGCAATCACTGGACTGATATGAGATCCCAAATCTGGGGGTCCTCTTCTCTGACATAGCTAAGGGGGCTGTAAGACAGTCTACTTAGAGGTGAGGGCAGACACCAGACTCTACTTGGGGTTAATGAAAAGACTTCTTCCTCATAGTGCAGTAATTTCCCTACAGACAGGAAGGTTGGAAGGACCCTTCTTACACTGTCCACCCATAACCACACCCACATACCTGCTCAAGGTGCATCATGCCACTTGTGACCTTTTCCCTTCAAAAAATGTCCTTGATGTTCATGCCAGTCCAACTCACGTGATGACTGTGTGTGGGATGAAGACAGAATTTCCCCACAATTATTATACTTCAAATATTAAGCAAACTGCTCACCAGCATTTGTTATGGAAGTTAAGTTAGCTATATCACTGTAGTTCCCAGTTACTTAAGGCCTTTGTGTTGTCTCACAACAGAACTAACTCTCCTGCTGCTAGGATGATGGCTCACTTCCCTCGAAGTCTGTGGCAGGATTCAAGAGCCATTGTTAATGGCCCCTAACCTGATAGAAATGTTTATCTATCCCCAGAGGCCCAAGGTCTGGTCTTATCACTCTGCTCTTCCCATAGTCATGTAGGCATCTCTAAGACCACTCCCCTTATATAGCCCTTAAGACAGCCCTCTCCTGCAATGTTCCTGGAAGAATAATGGCAGGGCTCAGATATCCAGGGGAAGATTATTTATGCAGGAAAAATTAAAGTTATTTCTCTCTCTCTATGTGGACCATCAAGTGGGGCAGAGGTGAACATGTACCATGAAACGATATATGTCTGACTCTTATTGTCTCTCTCTCTCATGATCTTTATATCATTATTTTAATGAATAATAATTACCACTGCACAACTGCCTGTTGAACCCTTTCTGTGAGTGTATCAGAAACTGGCCACTTCTGATAACTGTGAGTGTGGAGAGATGAAGGTGGACAGGAGGAGTATAGAGTGATTGACCTACTCGGCCCTGTAAGGATGACCCTCTTTGTAATGAGAATGGATTAGAGCGATTCTTGGCCATCCCATCTTAGACCTGAAACTGGTAGAGTTCATCAGTGGTGCTGGGCAAGATCCCACAGCTCACTGCACCAGAGTGGAGGAAACTTACTTAGGTGAGGCGAACAGGAGATACAGCTTGTTCTAATTGTGGACACACTAAATGGGTCTAAATGGCTTATGAATAAAGTTCATAAGCTTTAGACCAGGGACTAGGAAAAGAGCATCGATCTTGGTGCTCATTTCTTCTGGTGGTGATGATTATAGTGGTATCTGCTTGTCTCTTAGTTTTCAAGTTTATTCTGGATAGGCAAGACTGCCAGAAAAGTGATTTAGGGCCACATATAATTATAAGAAAGATAGTGACCAACTATCCAGTTGGGTGATGATAGAGAGTTTCTGAAAGAAAGGAGAGTATGGTGGAATGGAGTGCAAGTTATAAAAGTAACACTACATTTACTGAGATCCTTCTATGTGCTGGACACTGTTCCCGACACGGGACTCAGTGCTGAGGTCAGCTCTGCTCCTAAACCTAGGACTATTAATAATCCCAAATTTACATAGGAAAACAAAAGCAAAAAGAAGTTGAAGAATTTCCTCCAGCTGTAACCAGAACATGACAAAGTCATCATTTGAACGCTGATTGACTGGCTCTGGAGACCAGAAATCTATGCCACACTTGAAAGCATCTTGAAAGAGGGGACAACTTGAATTCTGGGAGATGACAATTCAACAAGGAGTAGTGGTATGAACAGGAATGAGCCTGTGTTTATTTCCCAAGTCCAATCAAAGGACTTACAGAATGAGTCAATTTCTTTATACATGTCTAATTTCATTCATCAAAGCATTCACTGTCATATCCATTCATTGTCTGGGCTGTTAGCTTGGGGGATTCACCAAGAGCCACATAGGATGACCAAGGGCTAGGAGGATTTGATAGAGGCTCCCCTGGTGACTGGCTAACTTGTTTTATATCCCTTCTCCCAGTGTTCATCTGACTCCATATTAAATTCAAACTAACAAGAAATTAATGGACACTTCCAATGACAAAAGCCCTAATTAATCTTGTCCTCTGGAAGGGAGAGGAGTAATGGAGAGTTCTTGAATTTGCAAGAACTCATGATGACATGGAGGTAATACAAATATCCACAAAGCGAGTCAGATTACGCTGAACCCTGCAGTCTAGTTGGTTTGGGACAACCTTCTTGAGAGGGGTGATTATTGGGGTACAGTGGGGATTTCACCTCTTAAAGAATGTTGACAAGCAAATGAAATGTGTTGATGCAATCATTGCATCTTATGTGTCACGAGCCAGTTTAATCAGCCAAAGAGCAGGCCAGTGCCCCCACTGCACCTTTATCAGCATATAACTGTGAAGGACAAAAAAGTTCTGAAGGGTCCTTTGTAATGTATTCATCCTATTCACTTCAGTCCCTTGAATTTTCTCTATCAACACCTTTGAGCATCTCCGGGGTACAGGGCATTGCGCTATTAAGCACTGGCAATGTTAAAAGGAATAAACTATGTTCTCTGTCCTCCAGAATGTAACAGCCTAATTAAAGATATGAGCCTAAAAAATTGCGAAGGGATAAAAATCTGCCTCACAGAAATGAAACATAGACCCAAGTAAGAGCTTGCCCTCAAATGTTCATAGCATCAACGCTTCCTCATATCCAAATAGTAAAAACAACTCGAATGCCCACTTATACACAAAATCCTCCATGATGCTATTCAGTGCCACCAAGTTGGTTCCAACTCAATGGACGCCATGCACTGCAGAATGGAACACTGTCCAGGCCTGCATCATTCCCCAATTATTACACTTGAAGCCATTATGGCAGCCATGGGTCAATCCACCTCATGAAAGGTCTTTCTCTTTTTCGTGCCTCTCCCACTTCACCAAACAGGTTGTTGTTCTCCAGAGCCTGGTCTCTCCTGAGAATGTGTCCAAAGCATATGAGAAGAAGTCACACTATTCTCTTTTCCCCAGGGCATTCTGGCTGTACTTCTTCTAAGGCAGAGTTGTTTATTTTCCTCTTAGTCCACAGTACTTGCGGCATTCTTTCCTCTAGAGTGGAATATTTATCTAAGCATAAGAAAATGAAGTCAGGCTGCACGCTGCACCGTGGGTCAATCTTGAAAAGAGTACTGGCAGGGAACGAATCCAGACACAAAAGACAACACATCACAGGAGTCTGCTTTTAGGAAAAGTCAAAAATACGTAAAGCTGTTCCTTTGAGGACTAAGGTGTGGCCTGACCTGAACTGTGGCATTTTCATTCTCCTCACACGCATATGAAAGTTGAATGCTACGAAGGGAGGAATGAAGAATATTGATCCCTCTGAGTGATGATGCTGGCTAAGAACATTGCCAGTGATCTTGGAAGAAGTCCAGCCAGTATTGTCCTGGGAGGCAAGGACGATGAGACTACATCGCATGGCTTTGGGGACATATTCCCGGGATAAGCAATCTCTGGAGAAGGACATCGTGCTTGGTAAAGTAGAAGGGCAGTGGGGAAAAAAAAGAAGAACCTTGGTGAGATGGTTTGACCTCATAGCCACATAGGTGGGTTCCAATGTAAGAACAACTGAGAGAGTGGCACAGGACTGGGCAGTGTTTGGTTCTCTGGTGCAGAGGGTCACTCTAAGGCAACTAGGACTTGACGGACCCGGGCATTGCCAGGGTGAGTCAACCAGGATGCTGTAAACCAGCCTCTCTCTGACTCATAGCTCACACTTCCAAACAAAGTGAAGCTGCCAAGCACCCTGCCAGCATGCCTCCCTGTTGGAGAGCCAAATCTGAGCTGGGGTTTTGGTGTTAGGAAGGCAGGGCTGTGAACATTCTTAACACAGTATGTATTTACCAAGAGTCGTTCCTAGTGCCACCATCCATTTAGGAACGATGCTCCCCTTCAAATGATGTTCTGTTGGCTGTTAGGCATTTGCACTTGATTCATGCTCTTCAAAGCTTTTCAGACCCACTGTTTTGCTCCCTCTTTGGCCCCCTGCCCCCAACCTGCTCCCCTAATTGGCTGAATTTGAGAAGGTAGATGACACATGTAGATAATTCAAACCGTTTTGGACTTGCTTGGCTGGATTTCTATCCCACAATACATCGCTGGGTTCTTTGAGGGCAAAGCTTAAGTCTGAAGCCACTTTTATTTTACTCGGGTCTTTAAGAATGCTGAAAAGCCCTAGATACAGAGTGGTTATGCAGTGGGATGCTAACCGCAAGGTCAGCAGTTCGAAACTACCAGCCATCCATTGGGAGAACGATAAGGCTTTCCATTCTGGTAAACAGCCTCAGTCTGGGAAACTCACAGTTTGATCCTGCCATACAGGCTCACTGTGAGTCAGAATCCACTCAGTAGCAGCGACTTTGTGTGTGTTTGGTTTTTTTTACAAAGTGTTCACATTAATAATAATAAATGGGCATCAGATGAACATGAAACACAAAGTTACAGCTCCATGAAGCCCACAGTATACCAAGTCTCCACTGGTTTACGGATTCTGAAGAAAAGTTCTTTGGGCTGTATGATCCATGGACTCCCAGGATGGCAATGACAGAGTCTAACACATGTTAGGCCCATGGTAAAGATTCCCCACTTTTCTCTTGAGTATATAAACTAAGTATTCAGTGCAACCTAATCTAGGATTGGAGCACAGAAGCTTTGTAAGATAGCATCTTTATTTTCAAAGATGTAGAAAGGAATGGAAAAATGTCTAAGATTTTTTTTTTGAACATCAGCGCAAAAACACGTGGCAATGCACTAGGGGCTTTATACAAGGTGTCCCATTTAATCTTCTTAATGATTCTTCACTGTAAATATTTATCAGCCTCATTTTACAGAGAAGGAAAGTAGAACCCCCACCCCCATTCAGAGATTCAAGCCTTTGTGGCCCTTTGACCTGCTACTTAGTTGAAGCTTGAATTTAGGTCTGAAACATTCACTTCACCTCTCTGAGTCTCGGTTGCTGCATCTGAAAAATGGGGATAACATTGCTGTTTCATCAAAAGACAGAATCATCTTTTAAAGAACCCATCTAACCCTAAACCAGTGGTTGTCAAGCTGTGGGTTGAGACCCCTTTTGGGGTTGAACAACCCTTTCACCGGGGTCACCTAAGACCATCGGAAAACACATATTTCCCATCGTCTTAGGAATCGAGATACTGCTCCTCCATTCATCTCCAGGTGGGTCCACCCACCCACATGCAGATATGCCCACATACACATACCCGGCGTGAAGACTGTGGCCCATGCTACAGCATGCTTCAAGACAATTTCTCATTTATTTGTCATTAGAAATAAACATTTCACAATATAGAATTACATATTGTTTTTGTGATGAATCGCTATGCCTTCATTATGTTTGATTTGTAACAGTGAAAATACATCCTAAATATATCCTACATATCAGATATTTATGTGACATTCATAACAGAATCCAAATTACAGTGATGAAGTAGCAACGAAAGCAATTTTTTGGTTGGGGGTCACCCCAACAGGAGGAACTGTATGAAAGTGTCATGTCCTGAGGATGGGGGAGAACCACTGCTCTAAACCCATTGGGGTGGGGTGATGGCGCATCATGATCTGTTCTGGGTGTTCACTGTATTGCTTCTTTTTTTATTTTCTGCCAAGGCCACCAGGTTTCCTTTGTTTTGTTTGCAATATCCTGAGGTCAACCTCAAAGCAAAGTGGTTTTCCACCCCATACTTTTCTTTCCTTTTGACAATTGTACATTGCTCCCCTTTTGTCAATTACTATAAAATATCCTTTATCCCTAGATAATTTGTGCCTTATTCCTTTTTTTTTTAAGAACAGTAAGGGGGTGGTCAATGAATAAGCAGATTTACTTCCTTTGTGTCTTCTGCTAGAGGACCGCCACATGGGCTTTGTGCTAGAGGTTTGGTTTGAAGGAGTCTGTAGAGGAATGTACATCTTTGAGGTTTTTGTTTGGAAGTCTAAATAGCTTTGGATTGCCTTATGCTTTACCACGAGCTCAGTTTGGTCTTTGTCAGCTTTTCTACCATTGTGGTCATTTCACACTTCATTTTCTTATGAATCTATTGGTAGTTCTTCCCTCCAGGTCTTTCTCCCAGGCTGTGCACCGTCTCGTGTGTCTGGGTCCATTTGCTAACGAAATTCCTTCTTTCTACTTGTGTCAACATGATCAGAGAGTTTCTAGACCCAGAAGCTTGAGTTCTACCATCTTTCCAAACAATAAGCAATGTTTGAACTATACCTCTAATGTAGAAATGACATGACCTGGGAAGTCACTCACTCCTCCTAAATCTGCTGAATGAAACCTTCCAACATGGTGACCATGGGACTTCAATGGTTTGAAATGATTTGCTTTTAAACTCAGCTCCTTGGCCACTGGGTCTTTTGGTCTCAGAAAGCATCCCTCCTTTGATGCCCATTACTGTTTTGAAGGATAGACATCTGCTTTGATCCATCTGCAATCGCAAAGAGCCCATCAACCTGCCACTTGATAGCATTCATGTTGTCCCTTCAAGGGTGAAGGCCCCTGGGGTGGGAGGATGTGTGCTAGAGTATGGGGTCACAGGGACTCACTTCATCATGCAGAGTTCATCAGGCAATGCTGTGCTTGCCCGTGACTGCTTGCTCTACAGGGCACTAGCCTACCCGGGTGTCACTTAGGAAAAACTCACATGAAAGTTCAACAAAAGAGTAAGGCTTTTCTGTTGGAAAGATCTGGACCTCACAGTCACTTGGGAAAGATGTAGGGTGTACTGAAATCGGCACGTCGTGACAATCACTACATTCCCTCTGAGCAATATGTACCTGCAGAGGGTGTGAGGAGGCGATTGGGAAGTGTGTTCTTTATACTCTCTCCTGGAGGACCCAACTCACATTGCTGCCTTGAGGGAAAATCCAACCAAGTTCCCTCCTCAGGGCATGCGGTCAGAGTCCTGGATAGGCTGGGACAATAGGCAGGGAACAAGCCTAGCACAGAGGGAGTCAGCCTACCAGGCCCTTGAGGGAGCCTCACAGTGGCGCGCTTACTGACCCAAGTGACTTCAATTCAGCATCAATCCATGGTAAAACCACAGGAAAGGATATGCAGACAGTGATTTCTTGAAAAATGTCTAGTAGGTGAGAGGAACTGGGTAGCATTTTCCCATATGTTGACTGATTTCCACTTCAGGTCTGAAAATAAAACCAAATTCTATCACTGTAGCAGGAATGAATAACAATGTGCCTATGTATTCTGTTCCTGTGCGGATTTTCGCCCAGAAGTAGCATCTGCCAAGAGAAATAGAAAACCATACTGAAAACGCAAGCTTAGTCCGACACCTTGAATTCCCACTATGTGCAAGACACACCGGTATATAAGCCTAGGTTAGCTACCACCTTCCTTCCTCCGACTGCACCTGGCACTACAGCTGGTGAACATGGGTACCCAACTGTATATGCACGTGCTGACAGTTTAGAAAAAGCAAATCCATGTCTAAGCCTAAATCCTATTCTCACACCCACATCAACAACCAAGCGCAGACTGGAAAAAAAATAAGATCGAAGCAAAAATTTCATCTCAAAAGAGCATGATCTTTTATTCCCATTTTTTCCACTAATTTTTTTTAAGGACCCTCACTGTAAATGCCTCTTAACTCTGGTAATAAGGAGCCGTGGTACTGCACTGGTTAAAGCACTCAGCCGCGAACTGAAAGGTGGGCAGTCAGACCCACCAGCTGCTTCATGGGAGAAAGATATGACAGACTGTGGTTACACCAACGTTGTTGTTGTTGCTGCTGCTGTTGTTGTTAGGAGCTATGTTTGTCTGGGTAAACTAGAGAAACAAATCCACAGAAACTCACGTATATAAGAGAGAGCTTTATAGAAAGGGTAAGGACACATCAAGAAACCATCCCAACCAAGTACTGCCCAAGCCCACAAGTCCAACATTAGCCCAAAATGTCTGACACCGATCCACAAAGTCCTCCTCCATCTCACAAAACACACGCAATGACACCGACTGCAGGAAGAAAGCCGAATCAGTGAGTGTGTCAGCATCTCAGCGCCGACAGGGGTCTCCACACAGCTGTTCCAGCACCCTGGGTTACATCAGAACAGGTCCATGTGGCTTCTCCTCAGGGATGTCTTGCAGGAAGTGAGCCTTGCCAGCTGAAGCAGAGAACTGGCTAAGGCAGCTGCACCCTGGTCCGACCATTGGAAAGCAAAGGACCCCAAATCGAGAAAGGCGAGGTTCATGGAGCCATTTATCTCTCTGCCCTTCAATTAATCCCATATGTGTTTATGGGCCAGGTTGGCACAATAAACCTTAACTCTCTCAGGTGCCATTGTGACAGTTCTGAGTCACTACCACCCTGTGTACAAAAGGACAAAACACCACCTGGTCCTGCACCAATCTCACACTTGTTCTGTTTGTTTGAGTGCATTGATGCAGTCATGAAATATGTCAAAACATCTTGCCCCCTCCCCCCCCCAAAAAAAGGGCCGAGCCCCGGTGGCGTAGTGGTTGTGCACGGGACTGCGGCCCACTGGGATGGAGGTTCAATTCCAGCAGTGGGGCTGGGCCTCCTACCCCCCACCAGAGAGCAATGATGCCCAAAAAACAAACAAAAATATCTTGCCCAGGTTCTTCTTCTTTTTCGCTGCCTCTCCACATTACCAAGCATGACATCCTTCTCCAGGGACTGGTCTCACCACCATTGCATCCAAGGAACATTTGGCTGTACTTGTTTCACAACAGATGTGTCTGCTCCTTGGCAGTCCATGGCGTTTTTTGGAAACTCACAGGGGCAATCCTAATTTGTGCTCTCAAGTCGCTGGGGGTCAAAATTGACTCCATGACAGTGAGTCTGCTTTGTTGTTGTTGTTTGTTTGTTTGGGGGCCTGTCAATATTCTTTGCCAACACCACAGTTCAAATGCATCGATCCTGCTTCAGCCTTCCTTAGTCAATGTACAACTTTCCCATGGCTCGGAGGCCATGGAAAATACCACGACTTCATCCTCAAAATAACATCCATCCATTTCAACACTTGAAAGAGGTCTGTGCAGTGGATTCGTCCAATGACTTCCTTGCCCATGGTTCTCTTGACTCTTGATCCCACGGACATGGATGCTGGACCCAAGCAAGACAAAATCCTTAGCAGCTTCAATCTTTTCTGCATTTAGCGTGATGTGACCGACTCGTCTGGTTGGAAGGGTTTGGATTTTCTCTACATTAGGTTGCCATCCACATGGAAGGTCTTGGAAACCCTCTGAGATCATTCTGCTCTGTCCCACAATGTCACAAGGGGTTGGGCTTGTCTACCTGGAAATGGGGTTATTTCACCGTGGGAAATTCTCCATAGTTCTAGTCCCAACTACTTGCTAGGCGAGTTATATCCCTTTAACAATAACTATGTGCTCAACGTAGATTTCCAGCACTTACAGTATTCTACATACTAGCAATGAATAAAAGAAGAAGAAAAAAATGCTGTTCTGATGATGTTTATATTTTGGAAACATAATCACTTTACACTTAGCAATTGTACTTGAGCTTAACCAAAAGGTTGACAGTCATTCAAGCATAGAAATTATAATAATAGATCTATTTCTCATACAAATTTGATAGGATGTCTATATTTTCTTCCAGTTTTCTCTTATCAGCAATTAAAAAGTACTTTCATTGGGGGCTCTGGCATCTCTTATAACAATCCATACAGTCATCCAGTGCATCAAGCACATTTGCACATCTGCCGCCATCATCATTTTCAAAGCATTCTCTTCCCACTTGAACCCCTGATATCAGCTCCCCATTGTTTCCACTTCCCTTCTCCACCCTCCCTCCCTCACAAACCCTTGATAAGTAATAGATTATTATTTTCATATCTTATATCATCCTCCGTCACCCTTCACCCACTTTTAAGTTATTCATTCCCCTAGGAGGGAGTTATAAATTGATCCTTGTGATCAATTTCTCCTTTCTCCCCACCACCCTTCCCTATTCTCATTGTTGTCCCTGAGGGGTTTATCTATCCAGGATTCCCTGTGTTGGCAGGCTCTTATCTGTAACAGTGTGCATGCTCTGGTCTAATCTGATTTGTAAAGTAGAATTGAGGTCATGATAGTGGGGGAAAGAAAGGCTAGAGGAAAATTGTGTGTTTCAGTAGTGCTATACTTCACCCTGACTGACTCATCTTTTCCCTGTGACCCCTCTGTGAGGGGATGTTCAATTGCCTAAAGATGAGCATTGGGTCTCCACTCCATGCCCCCTCCACCACTTCCCATTCACATTGGGTATGATTTTGTGCTGGATCTTCCATGCCTGAATCCTGATCCCATCGACACCTCATGGTTAGTTACACAGGCTGGCGTGCTTCTTCCATGTGGGCTTTGTTGCTTCTCAGGTAGATGGCCACTTATTTACCTTCAAGCTTTTCAGACTCCAGATCTTAGCAACAATTTTTATCAACTCATATCAAATTGGAAATAAACCACTCTTAATAATATTCATACTGGCTACCATGTAAGTTACATCCTTAACTCGAAAATAAATGGTGCAGTTATACTAAAATGAAGTATGACCACACTAGTATGTATCTTCAAATTAGTCATTTAAATTTTGACAATAGATTGACTATGCTGACAATATCAAAATCCCTCTCATGGACTTCCTATTGTTCTAGATGTCTTACTGGATGATGGTTTCCGGTGCCAACATCCTCTTGACTCTCCTTTTCTCACAAATGTCATCTCTAGAATAACTAGGTTGTGTCCTGGAATATTGCAGTCCCACTTTGGTATCCCTGCAAAGTCCCCAACTATTTTTGGCTTCATCGTTTTCCTGAATTTATGCAAGGTAATCAGAACGGGTCAGACATGTCCTCGCAACATCTTTGAGCCCTCGAAAGCTTGTGAATTCAATATCCAAGTGAAAAAGTGGACCACTTAGAAAAAGAAGAAAAAAATGTTGAAGCCTGCTAAAGCTTCCATTGATCAAAACAACAAAAATTGACAAAGCTTCACAAAATTCACTGTTAGGAAATCAGTTATGACTCAAAGCAGAGCTTCCCATGTGCTTATTACCGAGACTATGTAGGTCTTTCCCAGGATAGAAAAAGCCTCAACTTCCTTCTGCAGAGCAGCTGGTAGCTTCGAACAGCTGACTCACTAGAAGCCCAACACATAACCCTGATGACACCAACACACCTCCTTTTCAAGGGACCCTATGTAGGCTTTCTGAGGTTGTCAATCTTTTCCAGAACAGACAGCCTCAGATTTTTCCCGTGGATCCCCTCGTGGGTTCAAATCACTGGCCTTGTAGTTACCCTAAGTCTAAGTGCTGGTGAGCAGCAGAAAGATCTGGCCTTACCCCCTGGTACCCTGTACATCCTTAGGCAACTGTCATTTTCTCGAGTTCCCCAACCTTTGTCCATTTTAAGGAACTCTCATGGCAACTGGTTTTGAGTCAGGCTGCTCCCTGCAAGGGCAGCGGTTTGAAATCACCAGTCGTTCCCTGGAAGAAAGACAGGGGTTTTCTATTTTCATAAACAGCTAGTCTTAGAAACTTACACGGGCAGTTCCCTAAGCAGTCGGACCAGATGACGACAAGTCTTTGTCCATTTTATACCTCCCAGCCACCCGATGACGTCTGAATCAAGTAGCTTGGATCTTGAGGAGCCCTGGTTGTGTAATGAGCTGTGGATTACTAGCTGCAAGGTCAGCAGTTCAAAACCACCAGCTACTGCATGGGAGACGGATAGGACATTCTACCCCCTAAAGAGTTACAGTCTCAGAAACCCGAAGGGGCAGTTGTGTCCCGCCATATAAGGTTGTTAAGAGTTGACATTGACTGGATGGCAGGAGGGAGAGAGAGAGAGAGAACTTGGATCTCTGAGAGAAGTCACTTTAGCTTCCAGTCAAACCTGGATGAACAGTTCATTTTTGTGACAATAGTTTGGCTGGTAGTGACACTCATCTTATGAATCTAGAACTGACAGTTTACTTTCCAGTACCGACAAGTCCCACACTGGTTTTGAAAAACCATTAAAAGTCCCATTTCTCCCTCGATCTGTTTTCAATGGCCAGAATTGGAATCTTGACTAACTTCAAAATTATAATATTATGAAATTCATAGGATTATAATCTAATCCTCTTGATAGAATGAGGTCACAGGACTGGGGTGGTGGATTGTTTTCAAATTATTCCAAGCTCACGTCTCTTTATTTTTACAACTCATTCCTCAGCCATGAAAATATGACATTGCAAAATATTTCCAACACTTAGAGCGGGTCAAAATCAGACCATTAGACTAGAACCCATTGGATTTGCTCCACCTCTTTTTAACAATTTGGGAGAGCTTTATTCACTGGGACTCATTTTAACTTGGTTAAAATTGAAATCTAGATTTGATTTTGTGCGGGAATGGCTTAGCTAAACATGAGACAAATACCCTTCATGTCCATTCTCCTCCACCAGCAGACTGGGAAAAGAATTCTCCATGGGATTCTGAAGACCTTGTTTATTCCCAGATTTTCAAAGCTAAGAGAAGGACTAAAGGCCCAAAGGTGTTAAGTGACTTGGTCATTTTTCTAGAGAGCTCACACTGGGGAAGGAGAAATGGCCACTTCTACAGCTTCCTGTCTGGTCCTTAGACATTTGCACTTGGGCTATTGAAGGTGGCTAATGGACCTAGGGGAGGGGGCTACTTCTTAATATCTTCTGAGAACACAAAATAAATGTGCACTGATTCTTAGGCACTCTTTCTCATCTGGATCCCCCATTCATTTGTAATTTGTGAAAAATACGTCGGATCTATCTGTAATGTGTGTGTGTGTGTGTGTGTGTGTGTGTGAGTGTGAGAGAGAGAGAGAGAGAGAGAGAGAGAGACAGAGAGAGAGAGAGCTTACAGCTTATGTTATTTTCTCCTTCTGCAAATGTTGTTTTCCTCATGACAGAACAGGAATCCAATCTCACATGCACTGCTATTTCAATCCACTGCCTTAAAGTCAGAGAGCCTCCAGGTTCTTGGTCTCACGTGACATTCCGGGGCATAGGAATGCTATGTTTGCTGGAACACCGATATGAAATGCAAGCTGACTTCTTTCTGAATTACACATACTTCAAACCCCACTTTATGTTTATTCTTAGTTAGTATTCACTTTCAACTTGGCATCTATTACCAAGTGTGAGAAAAATAAAAAATCTGACTTCTTTTAGGTGGCGCTTGTGAGAAAGACGCTGAGCATTTATGGGGTGGGTGGTGGCAAAAAGGATGCCTTTCAATGCCACTTCATCCATAACAATCACAGAGAATTGAAATGAATAATAGCAAGGGAATGAAATGAATGGGGGGAAGTTTTCTAGAGAGGATGAAACTGAATGCAGGTTTTTCAGGGTATTTTTAATCACTACAATAGTCTTTCTATTAACTACACTGGTGAGCTAGTCTGGCTTAGATCAGTGATTCCCAACTCTGGCTGTCTTAGAATTCCCTGTGGTAAGCGTTTCCAAAAGTACCAATACATATCCCTCCTTAGACCAAGCCAAATCCAGATCTCTGGAAGTGGGGTTTGAGCAGCAATACTCATGGAATAAGCATCAGGGTTGAGAATTGCTGATTTAGATGTTTCGGAAAGTCTCACCCATGAAACAGGAATGATCTGGCAGGAAGTGTGCTTGAAGTTGCCCTTGCAGAATATCTACCAGTAGGTAGCACTTGTGAGAATGATGAGGGCAACAGATGTACAAAGGTGCTTGACTTGTAGGATGGATGTATCAATTGCTATAAGAGCAGTAAGAGCCCCCAATTAGATGACTATATATATTTACATATATAGTGATAGATAGATAGATAGATAGATAGATAGATAGATAGATAGATAGATATCCACAAGGCAGCCCTGGTTAAGAAGCCAAGTCAATGCCCATTGAACTCCAAAAGAAACCTTTGAAGGTAGGAAGTTTTCTTAAACATAGGTACAAATGTGCTTGATACAATTCATGTATGGAATACTATAAGAGCCCCCAATAAAATGATTTTTTAAAAACGCAAAAGGAATAGTGGTTAGAATGCAAAAATATACATATTAACACAATTGGATTTTATTGGACATAGCTGACATTGATACCTGGGTCCAGATATTTGGAAAGTACACTGAACTTGGAGAGTCTGAGAAATGGGGTGGTTGTGGTGGAAGTGAGAATCACAGAAGAACAAAGAAAGATTTTTCTTTCTCAAGGTCTTCTTTGCCTCAAAAATTAGAAAGTTGTGAAGACAAGTCTCTCTTTACCAGTAGCCGAACCTATCTGCATTTCAGACTATCAGGACTTTGGAAAGGGCAATTGAGTTTAATGTCATGAAAAGATGATCTTTAGCAAGTTAAACTCCCTAAAATGTCAAGTTTCCTCATTGTGAAATGGAGTTCAGGTGGAGAAGCTATGGAAATCAAGACATTTTCCAATTGTTCAAGTGCATATGTGTTCATGTTCTCTGTCTCAGGTTGGCTTTGGGCTATATTGGAATGTTAAGGGTAATTCTTCAGCAGTCAATTTTTTTGAGGGTCCCTTGCCCATATGTGGAGCTGTAAAACTAAGTCCTGCACTAATGAAGATTCTGTCTACGTTGGATCTGAGATGAAATATTGTTGAGAATACTTACGAAAAATGTAGCCACTGTTCCAAGTACCTGTCTGTGCCTTGACTTTCCCCCAGTGTCTCTAGAATGCACTAATAAAGAAGTTGAACATATCATTGAATGTGGCTGAAGAATGACTAAAATTGGGCATCATCTTCTCTGCAGTCAGAAGGAGTGCCGTTCCATTTGAAATGCTGACTTCTGGAGAATAGCCGAGTTTTAAAATGTTTATATGCCATGTCCTCACGCCCCAAAAGACTTACTAAAGATTCTGGTTGGAATTAGATTTACAATATGGTGATGGGACATTTCATTTTTACTGAGATACAGCATAATCCCCACAAAGCATTGCACTTCATCTGTGTAAACATCTACAATTTTCAGATGTCTGTCCTGACTCCAGTGAATTGCAAAAGATTGCCGCTGATCTCTGGCCTCCCAAGTGCTCAGCGATTTGTTTATAAATGACAAGCAGTATTGTTTTCAAGTTTGCAATCAAAGCTGGGGGCCTCAGCAAGCAGCTGCTTGCGCATTTAATAACCTGCAGACCAGTCCCTGAAGAGGGACAACATGCCTCGTAAAGTCAAAAGTCCACACAAAAAAAGATAAAGACCTTCCAGGAGATGGACTGACACAGTAGCTCCAACCATGAGTTCCAACATAATCATCCCCAGGAGGCTATCAAAGGACCAGGCAGGTTTTGTCCTGTTGTACCTAAGGTCACTGTGAGACAGAACCAGCTCTGGGGACACTGAGCAACAACAGACGCAGGCTTGTGTCCACAAAACTGGACTCTTGTTTGAGGGACAGCACTATCCATCATTGATTTTTCAAACTAGAAAGGGGTCACTTTCATTCATCATCCTAGAAGAGGGAAACAGAAACAAACAGGCGACTTTCAAAGAGCAGAAATGGCCACCCCCGTCCACTTCATCACAAGGACAGCCATCCTAGACAGGTTTTCCCTGGGATGTCCTCTTTCTAAAGGAATTTCAAACCTAAGACCTAAGTAATATGTCAGAGGTCAGAACAGAAGGACAGCTCTGCAAACAATTCTTGGATAATAGAAGGATTTCAGGCACTTGAACTTTATGATGTCAAACATCAGTTTTAGCAGCAGTTACTTGATTCAAAACCTGCCAAAAAAATCTTTCACATAGCAGAGACTATGGAGCCAATAGAACCATAAGTTATGTCACCCCAAGCACAGGACCCAGCGTTCTGCATGGGAACTGAGCCCAGCATAAGGAGAGCCAGTAATGCAGCTCACAGGGAACATGACCTTAGAGATCATGGAGAACGCGGTTCTTTCCATTGGAGGACTGCAACTTAGTCTCCATAGTGGAAATCACGAGCCCAAATCTGAATATGCAAAATGAAAATCACAGATACAAAGTAGAACCACTATCTAAAGCTCACATGCAGATGAGGTCAGGCCCATGGCTTTAGGACCTAAAATTTTTAGAAAATATACAAACACCCTAATTCCAGACCAGGAGTATGGAACACAAGAGCAAATCCTCAATGGATTGTTTTCTTCTTCATGGAAAACCAGAAGCAATCACTAGAGTTCGTCATCCTTTATAAGTGATTCAGAAGGACAGGCCATCCATCTTTCCTGGAAGCTAGTAAGGATCAAAGGCAGAAGAGCTCACAGAATTCCAAGAATGGGCAGTATCAAAACTCGGGAACTTTCTGGATAGGCAAGAGAATGAGGAAATTATACTTAAATAATGATGGGATCGGGCCAGCATTGAGATTACAGGAAAGGTGGGATACCTTGTGGAATTTTCAGAAGGCAGGAACTCCAAGTATAACAACTATCTATCTATCTATCTATCTATCTATCTATCTATCTATCTATCTATCTATCTATCTATCTCTATATAGAGGTAAGGTGTCCTCAGAAAGGGTTGTAAGTAACACTCTCCAAGCATTAGGTCCCCAGGCTCTTAGACAGCCTTGGCCCCATGCCCAAGATCTATTAGAGAGGGATTGGAGCTGCATCCGCATGGCCTGGGAATGCTGCTATGCCGAGACAAACAGAATGAAGGCTCGGGAGAACTTTCTTGATGGCATTCTGTAAAGACAGAGTGGCTGGAGAGGACTGAAGCAAACATTCTAGAACACTGACAACATCAGCCTGAGCTAAGTGTCTCGTCGGTTCATTCTCGTTTAAAATTCACAAGCATCCATGAAGGGAGGATCAGCCCACTTTGTAGAAGCACCAGAGAATTAAAGAAGTTTAATAACTGGATGGTACACATAGTGCAGAAAGTAAATGGTGTACTGCCTGGGGCAGGGCAGGTGTTCAAGACTCAAGATTTCACTTTGAGGACTCAATCACCTACCTCCCTGCACGTGAAAGCTGAACAATGAATAAGGAAGCCCAAAGAAGACCGGATATATTTCAATTATGGTGCTTGTAAAGACTGTGAAATATACCATGAGCTGGCAGAAGAATGAAGAAACCTGTCTTGAAAAACATACAGCTAGCATATTCCTTGGAAGCTAGGATGACGTGACTGTCTCACATCCTTAGGACATATTTTGGAGAGAGAACAATGCCTGGGAAAGCATTGTTTACCATCCCGCTTGGTAAAGAAGAGGTTTCGTCAAAAAAGAGGAAGAGCTTCTGTAAGCTGGTTTGGCACCAGTACTGCCGACATAGGCTCCAGGGAAACTACAATCCCGAGGACACAGGCCCAGGTAGGGTCTCTCTGTTGTATAGAGGATTTTTATGAGTTGGGGCCTCTTCAGCAGCCCCTAAGAACAACACAGAAGAAGATTATATAAGGTACAAGAACTACAACTCAGGCTGTTAGACACCTGAGCGCCTGGCTATTTTCTTTAGGCTTTTCACTGAACTTTCTTTTCTCTCATGCGGTCCACCCTGCAGTCCTCTGTGGCTCCCATTTTGATTTACGTCTGGGTCATTTCCCTTCCCTTGCATCTGGCACAGCCGCTTCCTAGCCAATTCATTTCCCCATAGAGATATTCGTCGAATCATTCAGAGCAGATAATTGGGCATCACGGAACTTTTCACTCCAAACACTGAAAACAAGAGCACAAGCTATTTCCTACTGCTCTTTGAATGTCCAGTCCTTCGCCCCCAATTCTTTCATTCTGGAAATGAAAACATTTAGTTGTGTTTAACCATCACGCCCTCACCTTGAAAATATGAAGTTGAATCCATGACTATAAGACATTTTTATAGTCTTTATTGAAAACTATAAAATAAAAGCCTTCTGATGTTGTTAATTTACTCTGTGTTTGTTGCTGTTGTTGCTTTACCTTGGCTTATTCCCAGGTGCCTGTTTTCCAGGTACATTGGATGTTCCATCTTCCAGCATGTGGAAGTCCATGGATCTAAACCAATGTCCAGGAGTTGGGAATTTTCAATCTGCAAGGTTTCTGCATGCTTGTTTTCAAGGAGGAGGACCAGTGCTTCTTTTGTCTCCCCATGACCTGCTCTTCTATTGTCCTTGTGGGTCATGTGTAAGCATCTTCTGGAAGTTTCTACTTGTGGAAATCAAGTTCCTACAAGAGAGTATGGGCTTTCTTGATGGGGATAATCCAACCACCTGGTCAGCCCCCAGTTTCCAATGTTCTTCTACCTTTGATTCAATCTGCCAGCGACAGTAAGCTGTGCATCCATCACACGGCAATGACCCAGACTTCACTGCACAAGGCAGCTTGTGCTAGAGACCTACCACAGGGCAGTGGATTAGAGCATCACTAACGCAGCTACTTTCATAGTCATGCTTTATTTGCAGGAGTGATATCTACAGAAGGAGTGCTAAGGGAGTAGTAGTTAGGAGTTGGGCTGTTAACTATAAGGTCAGGAGTTCAAAACTACCAACCACCCCTCAGGGGAAAGCTGTTACAGTCTTAGAAACTCACTCTGACTCTTTTACTCTGTCCTATGGGGTCTCTATGACTTGGTATGGACTTAACAGCCCTGAGTTTGGTTGGGGTTTGGCATATACAAGTATATTCTGAATTTTCCAGCAGATAATATTCCCAGGGAACCATCGACTGATACCGCTAGGGAAGTCTGATTGTGTGTCCTAAGCGTGGAAGAAACTATTTTATCTTTCAACATTTGTACGCACATATTTCTGGGATGTGCCAGAAAACTAATCAAAGCCCACATTCATGGCTGATGACAGAGAGATAAGAAGCTGCTATAGTCTATCTTCCTTCAAATCCCAAAATTTCCACTCCCAGAAACCCTGGTAGCAGTCCATGGAATTTCTTTTCTTTTATTAACCAAGGACCTGGAAAGGCCTAGCAATGATGCTTGCGAAAGCCTAGAATGACGTAGGGCTACTGTATTGTTCTCACCCACATATCAAGCGCCGCTCAGAAAGGACTTCAGGAAGAGTTATTTTCTGGTGAAATGACCTGAACACTCGACAGCCCGTTTGCTTTCTGTACGACTTGGGAAGAGATATAAGCAAATGCTTTGTTTCAAATATGGTCTCTTTATATCATCGGGTTGCCTTCCTCCTCTTCTTCTTCCTCCTCCTTCTTCTCTTCCTGCCCCCCTTCTGATTCCTTCTCTCTTTTCCCCTGCTACCTTCTCTAGGTCCTCTTCCTCTTGTTCCTCCTCTTCCAGGTCCCATTTCTTTGTCTCTTTCTTCTCCTTCTTTTCCACAGCCTTCTTCCTCCTCTTGGTTCATTGAGGTACGGTCTTCCTTTCCTCTCACATTAGACAATTTCCTGTCCTACAGTGGATATGACGCCTGCCAGGTTACTGTTCTCAAAATCGATTTTCGAGCAGGGAAGACCAATATAGAGCAGTCCCTAGAGTCACTGAGTGCCACCAAATTCGAGGTCACCACACACAGGAACCGAAAGTAGGCCATAGGACTCCCAGGCAGCCACCATGGAGACCTGCACACCAAAGGAACGCACAGCCCAGGAAAGGAGCGGGGCTTTTGACGCAGCTTTTGGGGAATGGGAGGGAAGCCAGACGTGTTTAAGAGGTTGTAACACAAGCCAAGCTATTTACAAGCCAGTTTGTCCTTTCTTTTATCTGTGAAGCAAACCAGCTGCCTCGTTTGTCTCGCCACTATCATCTGAGCGGGGAGATGGCAGTTGGTTCATAAAATCCTCTCTCACCAAGGCAGGAAATGATGAAAAAAAATGTCTCCACAGACCCTTTTAGGGATAAAGAAAAGGAAGTGCTGTCTTGTAAATTCTGGCTTCTGAGATGAGTAGAAACAACAGTAGCTTTGGAATCCTGGCTGTGTTCGTACCAGTTTTCTCTTCTTTTTTAATCATTTTATTGGGAGCTCTTACAGATCTTCTAATTATTCACAGTTCAATGAGATCGAGTGTATGCATGCTCTTGGTAGTTGAAGACGTTGTCAAGAGAATAATCACAGAAATGGAACTTGACAAAGGAGACCTCTATCCTCCCTTACGCTCCCGAGGGACCAGGCCTCTCTCTTGTACTCCCCTGCCCTGCCGCGCCCTGTCTCACTGGCCTTGCTTTGCCTAATAGGGAATGAACTCATGGTCTAGCCTGGCTATCTGAGCCTCGTGATGGAATCCTGAGTCCATACAAGGGACTCTGCTGCAAAAGATCTTTTTCATGAACAGTTCCATATAAGTTCTATAATGAGTGGTTCAAAGCTCACAGAGAAATTCCATTATCTTTCATTCCATTTTTCCATAAATGTTTTGAAGCCTTTCATAATTTTCAACTCCTGAGCTCCTAAAATCTTCCCTTCTGACAAATGCAACCAGGACCATCATTTTCCATATTCTACGTGCAATGGAAGAGCAGATGCTGCAGGGTAGGGTCAGCCAGCCGAAACCACAAGAAACCGCATAGACCCACCCATGTCTGTTCACATCTTGCACCACTATATTGAAGCAGGAAGCCACAGTTTGGAAATAGAAGTGATTATTTGACAACTGATGTAACACATGGACCTTACCAATGATCTGTATCAACACATTTATCAAGTTGAATCATCTGCCTTTGTAGGTTTGCTCTGCTCCTGTGTAGGCACTATGCCCTAGGAGAGCTGAAGAACAGATGTGTAACGCTCCTCCACTTGCCTTCACAATGAGCACAAGCATTGTCCATTTAATCCGATGAGAAGGGACCAGATCTCCCCCTGAGATCCCTCCAAGGTCCTCAGACTAAGCCAGAGGAAGGTCTGTTGTCTAGGTACATCAGAGGAGAGAAATAACAAGAAGCAAAACGGACAAATTTGCTCACAGCACTGTGTCAGCTGACATACTTAAAATGGCAGAGGGAATCTATGATGATAACTGGCATGAACAATTCCATGACATCCAAACCCCAGAAAAGCAAGGGAGGTTCTGAGACTGAAGCAGCAGTGGAATGACAGAGACATGACGCCAGAGATCTGCTAGCCTCTGGTTCTAAATGAGGCGACAAAGACCCAGAGGCATGAATCCATGTGCCCAAGATCACAAATTCAGTGGTAGACCCTGGCCTGGAGTGTAGTGTGGGGCTGCTTTCAATGCGACGTGTGGCACTGAAGCAAGATCTCTTTTCAAAGACTTGGATTTATGACAAGTTGTGTGATGGTGATCCTGATTGTTTTGCCACCGGGTGAGCCAGTTGTAACTGAATTATCATGAAATGGCGCTGATGTTCCCAGCTCAATGGCTAATTTCACCTCATTTTACAGGGGAATTGGCAAAACCCTCTCTTGGTTTGGCTGGTGGTCTTTGAAGCAAATATAAAGGGTTCCGGCGTCTAAAGAGCCAGACTCTGGACTAGAGAAATGTTTTACCCCCTCATGTGCATCTTCAGCAGATCCTTAAGATCTGCCACTGAGGGCTGAGCCCCAGTGGCATAGTGGTTGAGTGCAGGACTGCGGCCCACTGGGTTGGCGGTTCAAATCCAGCAGCAGCTCTCCAGAAGCAAGGCTGGGCCTCCTACTCCCACAAGAGGACAGTGATGCAAAAAAAAAAAAAAAAAAAAGGAAAGAAAGAAATATCTGCCATCGATCACCCTATCTGTTCCAGGTGGGTGGCTATGGCCAAGATTCTCTTGCCACTCTGAGATGCTGTGGCCCCACTTTCCACATGTGGGATCTGCCCTCACTCTTCTTCCTGCTCAAAGCTCAGTGGCGTTGATTCACAGACTAGCTGAAGAGCTTCGTGTGTGTCAGACTGCAGCTGGACTCCACAGGGCGTCCATGGCTGCCTTTTTCAAAGTATGTTACCATGCTTTTCCTTACATCCACATAGACTCAAACTTCTAACCAGAATGTGTTCACAGTGTCTACCCCTCAAAGACCCCTGCTCAGTAAGATGTTTTTGTTGTTCTATACATGCTTCAACGATAAAGGACAAGCAGGCCCTGCTCCTGAACAGGAACTGATCCTTCGTGTGTCTTTAAGTTGAATTTGTAGTTAAGTCGAAACCAGGGGCATCCAACTCTGATTCACCTTTACCTGAGCTCTAGGAAGTAGCCCTGGTAGTGTAGGGGTGGCGGGTTGGATTGCTAACCACAAGGTCAGGCTTTCTAACGAGTTACAGACTCAGACACCCGCACGGGCAGTTCTACCTGGGTCTAGGAGGTCAACATGAGTCAAAATGAACAGGATGGGCTGAGCCCCAGTGGCGTAATGGTTGTGCGCGGGACTGCGGCCCACTGGGATGGAGGTTCAATTCCGGCTCCCAGGATCAAAGGCTGGGCCTCCTACTCCCACCACCTGAGGGCAGTGATGCCTTAATAAAAAAAAATGAACAGGAAGGTTTGGTTTGGGGGGGCTGGAAAGCGTTAAACTGCACAGACAGCAGGTGAAAGTGATCGTGATAAAGAACCTGCTGCAAGTAGAGGTTGGTTCAATCGCTTCAAAGTGAGAGCAAGTCAATATTAAAGGGCAAGTCAGGGTGTCTATAAGACTGGCGGTATATGAGAGCCAGTGAGAAGCATTTGACTGGCACAAAGCCATCAGGATCCCCCTGTTGCTGTGTCATTTCCAAATCACTTCCTGTTTCAAAGAGCTACTTAGGAAAAGAAAGACATGAATGACACACGGGAATGATGAAGGGACGTGGTTTAATTTTGTTTAAGTAGGAAATGGAAATAAGCTGGCTAATTGGTGAAGGAAACATCAACATATCATGGAGTCATGACACGAAGAAAAATAATGGTTTGCAGAAAGAAGGGGCTGGCGTGAGAGGCTTGGGGAGGATTGGTATTCTGGAAATAGCTATGGGCTGAAAAAGCATGCCCTTAGTCAAGAAACTTTGGGAAAATGCACCATCCACCTATCAACCTATAATGAGAATATGACAGTAGCCTACATTTTAATGCTTCAAAACCCGCTGTCCATTTGTAGATATAGGTTCATTTGGGTACTTTTGCATCTTTCCTCTAATGAAAATGAAAAGGTCACACATGAAGTGTGGCAATGCAGCCATAGAGAAAAGCTGGTTTGATGAACCAGCACAAATAAATAAGTCTCTGACAGTACACTGTTTACAAATACAGCCCAAGTGGAAAAGCCTCCTTCCTGCCAAAGCATTCGCTGGAACTTTGATAAGAAGGTGAGGATTTAATGGTGGTGGGGACAAGTGCAGAGACTCATTAACGGAGGAGAAGAGCCAATAGCCACAAAATTCCAGGCAGAAGAAGGTGCAAGATCACTCCGCCAGCCTCTCTGATACAATAAAATGATTCCCCACTTCCAATTTCCCTGTCAAGTCTCTCCCCTCCAGTTCAAAACACCAGGCAGGTTTCTCAGCACTGGGCAGAAGGCTCTGTTGACAACATTTCTTAGCGTTGATTGTCCCTTTTCATTTAAATAGGGTCACGTCTATTAAGTCTTAACAGCACACAGACAAGGCAGAAACAATTCATCCAGAGGAAGAAGACCATCCGCAAGGAGCCATAATGATGGCGTCCCAACCATCACTTTGGGAGTGGAACCAGCTTCTCCCTCCCTCTTGTCTCTCGGCATCTTCTCATGCTCCTTCATGGGTTTCTGGCCTCTCACTTGAGAGTGGCTCAAAAACTCCACCTTTTCACCCTTTGGACTCCCCTAAGGAAATATTATTTACTCTGACTAAACATAACATATGAAGCATAACCCCCCAAACCCTGAATTTTTCTTTTCAACGCTATTTATTTATTTAACAAAGCAACCTTATCACCTTCAAAGTCCTCTCCATTACACTTAACATGGTTGTCAAATCTGCGATTCCATTCTTGGAAACTCCATTTTTTTCAAACTCATCTGTCGGGACGTTAGACAGCACCTCCCTCGGGTTTCTCTTCCCCCTTCTACTTTGTCAAATCGCTGTCATTTCACGTCCCTCTTCATTCTAGGAAACAAAAAGTCGTAGCAAGGGATGAGGTCAGGCGCGTGGGACAAGAAAGGCATGGCGGTTTTTTGCCCCAAACTGGTGCACTGAGGTGGCTGTGTGAGTAGGTGCATTGTCGCAGTGGCACAACCAGCCCCCTGTCTGCCACAAATCAGGCCTTTTTGGTCACACACAGTCATGCGATCTTTTCAGAACCTCCAAATAGAATGCTGGATTAACAGTCTGACCTGGTGGGATAAACTCCAAATGCACTGTCCCTCCATATCAAAACAAAACAAAATGAATGAGCATCAGGTTTAGGGGAATACTGCCTCATATGTATAATCATAACTCTCAATCCATCTCTAGACCTAGATACCCAACGTTCATTGATGGTTGAGTGAGCGCCAGACATCTACAAATGAACACAACTAAGCTGAGCTTGCTGACCTCCCTCTACCCACACTGCCCCTTCTTTTGTCAAGATGCTTTATCGCTGACTCTCTCTTCTTTGTTGTATCACAGATATTTACTGCCAGTCCATCCCAGAAAGTGCACGGGGGTGGCCCCAGGGGCAAAGTGGTAAGCAAGGTCAGATGGTTCTTACACGCACAGATTCTAGGGTCTGGGGCACTCCCCCTCTCTTTCTGATCCACCTCAGTCTCTCAGTGTTCTTGACACATCCCATAGGTTCTTTCCTGTCTCCAGTATCCATAATTCCTCACCTCAGTTACCACGTAGCTTCCTTGTCTGTTTCTTAGACTTGGCTTTCCTTCCTTTCCCAGTCATTTTCCTAGTACGGGATGACAGGTCTGCCTAAAATAAATCATATCACATAAATTCCGTTTAGCACACTCAGGAGAAAGATGGGGCTTTTTATCCCATAAAGCATTACAGTCTTTAAACCTGCTGTCATTTTAGGCTGTCCTACAGGCTCTTCATGTTCTGAGGATGAGAGAGAAAGAGCTAAGAGGAGAATTGGATGAAGGCTTGCCAGAACCCCGAGAAAGATGACAATGTCAAATCAGACACACTTACATTTTAAATACACACCCAACATTTGTTGATCATCAAAATGGGTTCTTAATAAAATGGAATGTTCATTTATAGCTAAAATAAGGGATTAGACACATGAATTGAGTATCGAATAACATTCTTTTTATGCATATACAATTCATCTAAGCAAAATTGAGACCCCTCTATGTATTGGCATTTTATGCAACAAATCTTCACATTGTCATTCTGTGCACTCCTTTTCACATCATTAAACATTCTTCAACCATATTTTACTGACTCCATAATATTTAATGGACTTGTTTATTTTCTATTTGTTTTTTAAAGTGATGTATGTATAAGTTTATGAACCACATAGTATTAAATGCTTATTTAAAAAATAGTTGCCCCCCTCTGGAGGGTGTAAGAGGCCTGGTAGGGCTTGATCAAGGGTAATGAAACCAAGAGTAACCATTGAAACTGAAATGAAGACTGAGCATGATAGTAGGACAAAAGGTAAGGGAAAGGGAATAGAGGAAAGAACAAGGAGACAAAGGGCATATATAAAAGGCATATATAAATACAGGCATGTACATATGTAAATATTTATATATGATGATGGGGAAATAGATCTATGTGCATATATCTATGGGTTTAGTATAAAAGTAGCAGGTGGACATTAAGCCTCCACTCAAGTACTCCCTCAACGCAAGAACACTTTGTTCTATTAAACTGGCATTCTATGATTCTCACCTTCCTGACATGATCATTGAAGACAAAGTGGGTGCATAAGCAAATGTGGTAAAGAAAGTTGATGGTTCCCAGCTATCAAAAGATATAGCATCTGGGTCTTAAAGGCTTTAAGATAAACAAGCAACCATCTATCTGAGAAGCAACGAAGTCCCTATGGAAGAAGCACACCAACCTGTGTGATCATGAGGTATCAATGGGATCAGGTGTCAGGCATCAAAGAACAAAAAAATCATATCACTGTGAACAAAGGAGAGTGTGGAGTTGGGACCAAAGCCCATCTGTAGTCAACTGGACATCTCCTTCCAGAAGGGTCATGGAGAGGAGACAAGCCAGTCAAGGAACAGTGTAGCAACAACAAAACATATCAGCTTCCCTCTAATTCTTAAAAGCTTCCTCACATCACAGCCCCACTATTATGATCCCAACTCTACCTTACAAATCTGGCTTGACCAGAGGATATACTCTTGTACAGATCAGGGCTGGAGACACAGGGAATCCAGGACAGATAAACCCCTCCGGACCAGTGGTGAGAGTGGCGATACTGGGAAGGTAGAGGCTAGAAGGGGGGAACTGATAAGAAGAATCAGACAACAGAAAAGTGGGTGAAAAAAGATGTCAGTTTAAGGCATGGAAAAATAATAATTTATCAATTATCAAGGGTTTATGGGAGGGGACAGGAAGGAAGCTGATACCAAGGGCTCAAGTAGAAAGCAATTTTTTTGAAACTGATGATGGCAACAAATACACAATCATGCTTGACACAATAGATGGATGTGTGGATTGTGATGAGTTGTACAAGGCCCCAATAAAATGATAAAAACGTTTCCTCCAGTCAGTCTTGATTCCCCACAATTCATCTTGATTCTCCACATAGCTTTTTGAAAATACATTCGCTGTCACGTCTCCTAATTTATCCCTCTCCATTGTAAGCATGCATTTTAATTAATTTATCTTCTCTTCCCAAGGAGCCCTGCTGGCACAGTGCTTGTTCATGGGACTGATAACCCCGGTTCAAAACTACCAGCCACTTCACAGGAGCAAGATAGGGTTTCCTACTCTCTTAAAAAGTCAGAGTTTTGGAAATCTACGGAAGGGGTTCTTCTACCCTGTCCTATAGGGTCTCAGTCTAACATGTAACCCAATATGTTATTGAGACTCTCTCAGTGAACTGAAATAAACTGATGTTGGCCAATTGCAATCGACCATCATATGACCTGTATGCAGAGAAGAGCAAATTGCTGAAGAATGGTATGGCACTCATTCTCAAAGAAACATTCGAGCGCTATCCTGAAGTACAATGCTGTCAGTGATAGGATAATACCCATACCCCTACTGGGAAGACCAAAGAAGTCTGGTTGCATTTGAATTGTGGTGCAAGCGTGGAATATTAAAAGTAGCATGGGGCTGAGCCCCGGTGGCATAGTGGTTGTGCGCGGGACTGCAGCCCACTGGGATGCAGGTTTAATTCCAGCAGTGAGGCTGGGCCTCCTACTCCCACCACCGGAGAGCAGTAATGCCAAAAAAAAAAAAAAAAGCACTTGCTGAGCCCCGGTAGCGTAGTGGTTGAGTGCGGGACTGCGGCCTACTGGCTTGGCAGTTCAAATCTAGCAGCAGCAAGGCTGGTCCTCCCACTCCTACCAGAGGGCAGTGATGTCTAAAAAAAAAAAAATTTAATTAAAAAAAAAAAGTAGGATGGGCTGCCAAAATAATAACCAGGCTTGTTTTAAAATAAGTACAATCAGAGACACCTGAGAGGCAAGAAAGGCAATGTTTCCTCTCATGTGCTGTGGACATGCGGTCAAGGGAGACCAGTTCCTGGAAAGAACATCATGTGTGGTAAAGTAGAAGGGCAGCAAAAAAAAAAAAAAAAAGCAATGTCCTCATGGAGATGGACTGGTACAGTTGCTGCAACAATGGGTTCACACAGAACAAGGATGAGGATGGCATAAATCCAGGTGGTTTCGTTCTGCTGTGCATGGGGTCACTATGAGTCGGAACTCACTCTATGGCCCATAACAGGAACAAGGAGGAAAGTCAGTTAATATGATTGGTGTTCAAATAAGGAGAGATGGCAACCATTACTGGCAAAAATCAAGAAATTGAAGGTTTTTACTCCTGCCTGCCATCAGAAACTGATCAAGTTTGCAATCAAGATATTCTGATAATCACTGGTGATTGGGATGTGAACATTGGCATAAGTTGGGAAAGTGGCATTGGCCATAGAAAGATGCGAGTGATCACATAATAGAAACTTGAAAGCCCCTAACTTATTCATTGATAATATGCTTTTTCAACCTAAATATATATATATATATATATATATATATATATGTAGGTAGATAGATAGATACACACACACACCAACTCTGCATACAGACCTCACAAAATACAATACAGAAAAATCAAGTCAACTATAGAAAGAGACCACGGAGAAGCTCAGTATCATCCATCAGAAGACCAGGGCCAACTAAAGAATAAAACATCAATCACTAGGATGCAAATTCAAGCTGATGCTGAAGGAAATGAAAATAAGTCCACAAGAGGGAAAGTACACCATTTGAGAAACTACACACCGATGACTAAGTGACAGATCAACTGTGAGATAACATCAAGGATATGAAATGGGAAGACAGCAGAACATGGTTAAAAACACGATGGTGGAAAAGACCAGAATGAAAGTCTGAAGAGACTCTAAACAATGCTGTTGAATTCAGAGTTGCTAAGTCAAGTGAAAGAACAGTGAAGTAAAGGAGCTGAACAAGAGATTGACTTCAAAGAGCAGTTCAAGAAGACAAAGTCAAGAACTATGTGTTAGTCTGGGTAAACTAGAGAAACAAATCCACAGAAACTCATATGTATAGGATAGAGTTTTCTATAAAGGGTAAGGGCACATTAAGAAACCATCCCAATCCAATGCTGCCCAAACTCATAAGTCCAACATTAGCCCATATGTCCGACACCGATCCACAAAGTCCTCCTCCATCTCACAAAACACATGCAATGACACCAAATGCAAGAGGAAAGCTGAATCAGTGAGCGTGTCAGCATCTCAGCACTGACAGGGTCTCCACACGGCTACTCCGGCACCCACAGCTACACTGGAGTAGGTCCATGTGGCTTCTCCTCAGGGATGTCTTGCAGGAAGTGAGTCTTGCCAAGCAAGGAACTGGCTAAGGCAACTGCACCCTGGTCTGACCATGAGAAAGCAAGAGACTACAAGACCACAAGAACTAGAAAGGTGAAGCTCACCTTTATCTCTCTGTCCTTCAATTAATCACACATGTGTTTATCGGCCAGGTTGGCACAATAAAGCTTCACTACCTCAAATTATAATGAAATATGCAGAAACTTGGAGTTTGAAAGCCACAAGATAAAAACACAGGCAGTATATATCAAGCTGAGAAAACTGAAGGGCCAAGCCTTCAGCTGCAATATTGAAGGATTCTATTGGTAAAATATGGAATGATGCCATAAACATCAAAAGGAGATGGAGGACTGTGGAAACTCAAAATCCATTTTGAGGGCCCCTACATGGATTAAGCCTCCAATGACTCCCCTCTGAGCATAGTCCAAGGATGTGAATAGCCTTGCTGTCCATCAGAGAGCATGGTAAAGTTGGTTACAGAAGATACAATTAGGTTAAAATGTAACATCCTGTCACCTGATCTCCATTTTGAAGTTACTTCAGCTTGTAATATTTTCTGCTTTCCTTTTTTGACCATTTTGTTCCCATACAATTAAAATGCCATACAATTCAGTAGTTAAAGTATATTAAGAGGAATTGTACAACTATCACCACAATCCATTTTAGAGTATCTTCTTCCCTCGACTCAAACAGCACATGAATGATGCCAAATGCAGAAAGTGGGTGCAAATTCTGAAGGATCCACTGGTGGTGGATGCACTTCCAGGGCTTTGACAGCCATCAGCATGGCTCCATGTGGCTTGTCAACAAGTAGGTGAAGCAGAGAGAGTGTGTGACCCACCTCCGGGGAGAAAGAGGAAGTTCCCAGAATCCTCATGAGAAGGCCATGTCCACCAGGAGGCATTATCAGGCTGTGACCTGATTGACAGACTAAACTCCACCCTTTCACTCAATTTATTCAGTTGACACGACATTATGTAACTGCCACACAGCTCAATTTGCAATCACTACAACACCAGGACTCCATATATGTGTATGTTTATACCTATAGATACTTACAGATACAGGTAGATAAAATAAAAAGTTTTCAAGCTCCTAGCATTAAATATTGAGCTACTGAAGAGGCCAGCTCCAATAATATCAAGCACTGACTGTAACTGTCATGTCGTTCTGGAAGCAGACATGTAGCCAATGACCCCGAACACTTTCCCTCACTGTTTCTTTGTCACAGCCAGAGTGAGGTGACCAAATCCATCTGTTTCCTCTCCTTCAGAGATTTCAAATAGTGACAGAAAAACATTGCGTTGAACATTGAACGCCTCTTGAACTATCTTGTCTGTTTTGATCAGAAATCAGTTTAAAATGTTAATACATAAGGGCCTCATTTTTGGTCTAGTGGTGGGGCAGAGAAAAGAGGAAGGCCCTTAAAGAGATGGAGTCACACTGTGGCTGCACAGTGGGTTGAGGCGTGGAGCCAGGCAGATGGTGCTGGACCATGCCCTGTTTCCTTCTGTCTGTAGTGCACAGGGAGGTTATGGGTCAGAATTGACTTGATGGGAACTGAGAACAATATGCACAAAGGACTATGACACCACCTGGAACAAAGTCAACTTCTTTGAAACAAAAGTTTTTTGACTGAGTATACTTCTATGGCATGTAAATAGCTGAGTTCTTTAGAACACTCTGCTCTTATAATGAGCTGTTAGAAAAATCTACCAGAAACTATTGTCATTCTAGGTGGTCCCTGATTTCAAATGTTTTGTCCCTCTGTCTGTCTTTAAGCATGTAAGTTGGAACAGACGCTTGTCAATCTAATGTTTGTCTTAGTATATATATACAGTGTGCTTTCCTATGCATAAAAATATTTGAGTGGAAGGGCTGAGGGGTAAAGAGGAGCTGATGTCAAGGAGTTTGTGAAGGAAGAGAATGTTTTGAAACTGATTGTGGTGACAATTGTACAGGACTGCTTGATGTGACTGAATGATGGAATGGTATGATATCCATTTTATTAGCTGCCAATAAAACGGTTTGGGAAAAATTAAAATAAAAATTTTAAGAGTTATAGAGATTTTAAAAGATCAGGAGACACTTCCAGATACATGAGAGCATCTATGACATCCTAGCCCAGTCATTATAATCATATTTGGATGTTTATGACAAGATCAGGTTCTCTCATACTTATGTGCCATTGCATGTAGCTGGAATTTGACTATAATAGGTTTTGCAGGGAGGGTCGTACATAAATAAATCAGATATTCACCACCTGGGGATGGCCTATATAGGATATAAAGAGAAAGAAGACCCTAATACACTATCTGTTTCATCTTCCAGCTTTCTGAATTTTTTAATAGCATGTACCACTTAAAAAATTCTGGATGAAGATTTGCATTTGATATATTCATATCCAACAGCATGGGCTACTTTTCCCCCCTTACTTTTATTGGGGGCTTGTGGCAGTCATGTACTCATGTCAATTTCATGATTGGGGTGGAGTCTAGCCTGTCAATCTGGAGATAGCCAATGAGACCTCTGTGTGGGCATTGCTTTCTCTGAGAATTCTGGGAAATCTTATAATTTTTCCCCTGTGGAGGTAAGAGACTATGGACTCAGTCTCTTGGAGACACTCTATTGACAGGACAACATGGCAGCATGCTGATAGATCCTGAGTCCTGGAATCTGGAGGAGCTCAGAGAAGAAGCCACATGGGCTTCACTCCTGCCACACTCCTGCCAGAACTGAGATGCTTGGAAGGCCATGGGGAGATCGCTACCAGCCCTGAGATGTTTCTACCACCACTGGACACACAAGACTCTTCACCCACTGACCTGTAATTATCTTGGTGTCATTGCATGTGCTTTGTGAGTCTGAAGAAGAATTTATAGATTGGTATCGGACATATGAGCTAATATTGGACTTTTGGCCTTGAACAGGACTGGGTTGGGATGTTTTTTCGATGTTCCATTCCTCTAGTATATAAACCTCTTCCTTATATGTATGTCTATGGGATCTGTTTCTCTTGTCTACCCAGACTAACACAGGGCTCTTATATCTCTTAACATCATCCATACATTCATCCAGTGTATCAAGTGCATTTGCACATATGCTGCCATCATCATTTTTTGCCATCATTATTTTCAAAGCATTATCTTTCCACTTGAGCCACTGATATCAGCTCCCTATTTCTCCTCCTCCCTCCCCTGCCCTCCTCCACCACAAACCCTTGATAAGTTATAGATTACTCTTTTCATATTTTACATTTTTCTCTGTTGCTCTTCACCTACTTTCCCATTATTTGTTCCACCCCCCTGGGAGGAGGCTATAGGTTGACCCTTGTGAACAATTACCCCTTTTCTTTCCCATTCTCCCCTAATCCTCCTGGTATCTCTACTCTCATTGCTGGCCCCAAGGGGTTTATCTACGCTCCTATCCCTAGCAGTGTACATGTTTTGATCTAATCCAATTTTTAAAGCAGAAATGAGGTCATGATAGTAGAGGAAAGGAAGCACCAGAGAACTAGAGAAAAGTTGTGTGTTTCATTGATGTTATACTCCACACTGACTGGATCATCTCTTCCCCGTGACTCCTCTGTGAGGGGGGTGTCCAATTGTCTACCGATGGATATTGGGTCTACACTCCATGCCCCCCACCCCATTCACATTGGGTGTGATTTTGTTCTAGGTCTTAGATGCCTGATACCTGATCCCATCGGCACCTCAAAATCACACACATTGGTATGCTTCTTCCATGGGGGCTTTGTTGCTTTTGAGCTAGATGGCCACTTGTTTATCTTCAAGCCTTTAAGACCCCAGATGCTTTATCACTTGATAGCCAGGCACCATCAGCTTTCTTCACCACATTTGCTTAAGCACCTGCTTTGTCTTCAGTGATCGTGTCAGGATGGTGAACATCACAGCTACATGACGGCTACATTTATAAATGACAGTGTTCCTCAAGGTCAGAGGAAACTTAAAAGATCTTATCTGAACTACTCAATCCCAACCTAAAATTATGGTGTTTATTTTTCTTTCTTTCTGTTATCTGAGGCAGAAGTCTGTCTGAATTGTGCTGCATACAACCACACCCATATCATGACCCTAGGAGTGCCGCTATACACTTTAAATCCACCTTGCTATTCATTAATTCAAACCATTGTCATTGGATGGAACTCCTAAGCAAGTAAGTCATTATTACACATCATCAACTTCTGACAGATTTGATATCAAATCAAGGTTCAAGTCTACAAAAACGATCATTTGTCAAGAATAAAACCCTGCATTTTAGAACATTCCCTTAATTTCACTTTCTGTGTATTCTTTGAAGGCAGAGTTTGGGAAATGACACACAACACCATCAGGTTGGCTCTGACTCAGCTCCACCAGCCTTGTGTGCAACAAAAGGCAGCACTGCCAGGCCCTGCGCCATCCCACAGTTCCTGTTACATTTGAACCCATCGCTCGCTGCAGCCACATGTCAAAAGAAACCACAATGTGATACCTCTTCACACCAAGGGTCCCAACTACCAAGTCATTATAGCAAGGAGTGTGAGTCTATCATCAGAAAGACAGAGTCCCAGTGGGAGGATGCAGGAGAAAGAGAAGGCTTTCTACTCCCTTAAATAGTGACCATCTCAGAAATCCACAGGGGGCATTTCTATTGTTCTATAACAGCGGCTCTCCACCTGTGGGTTATGACCCCCTTGGGGGTTGAATGACCTTTTCACAGGGGTCACCCAGTTCATAACAGTAGCAAAATGACCATTATGAAGGAGAAACGAAAATAATTTGATGGTTAGAAGGTCACCACGACACGAGGAACTGTATGAAAGTGTTGCAACATTTTGAAGGTTGAGAGTCCCTGTCCTATGGGGTCAGAACTGACTCGATGTCAGTGGCTTTTTGATGATGAGGACGTGGAGAAACGTACCCATCCATGTTTCATGGGGATGTGAGAGGGATGAGGATGTGCTCCATGGAAAAGCAGGTGGAAGGTCCTCAAGAAGTTCAACATAGCGTTACCAGCTGACCTAGCACTGCCACCCCAAGGGAGATTACCCAAAAGAAGGAAAAACAGGTCCACACAAAAACTTGAACACAGCTCCTCACAGCAGCAGTGACCCACTGCAACCAAGAGATAGAAACAACCCCACTGTGCCCACTAATGGATAAGTAAACAAACAAGTCAGATATATTCTGACAATGGGCTATTTCCATCTATTATCAAAGAATGAAGTGCTGATACCTGCTACAGCCACTGTGAAAACATGACACCCATGAAAGAAGCTAGTTTCATGCTGTACGATTCCATTTATATGAAACACACAGAACAGGCAAATGTGTGGAGACCAAAAGCAGGTTACTGGTAGCCGGCAGGGTGACTAACGGACATGGTACTTTCTTTTGGACTGAAAAAGGATTCTAACATGGATTGTGGGGAGGGTTATAGTTTGTGACTAGACTAAAGGGTTGTATGCTTCGCTTGGTTGGCCTGCATGGTCTGTGAATTACATCTCCATAAAACTGTAAGAAAATAGATAAACAATAAATAAATGGAGCAAAGCGCAGCTTCCTTTCCATAGATGCAAACCAGCTAACTAACCAAACAAACAAATTCACTGTCACCGAGTCCTTCAAAAGACACCAATAAAAAACAATTTGGCCGATCTAACAAAACAAGGTTTGGGGGGACCTCTTTTCCCTTTCCAGACACTGTAGCTTTTTGTTATTTTACAATCTTGTCTGTGTATCTCATGTGATATGTAATCAGAACACAGCCTCCATGGGAAGTTCCTGGCAGTTCTTTCAAACAAAGTTCAAAACCAGCTCAGAAACATTATCAAATTCTGTATGAAAGTCTTGTTTTTGATGCTGTTTTATGATGTCAAACTCCTGCTTTTTCATTTGGAAATCTCAGGAGAGTTTAAACAGAGAACTTAATTTTGCCATGTCCATTTGGAGCAAAACAAATAAAATTCTTAGGTGTTTCAGAGGCTATGTAATCTACTCTAATTCTTCAGGGATTTAACCCCAGAAAATGCAGTCCTAAACCTAGCAGCAGCACTTGCATAAAGCTTTTATATAAGTGAAATATACGTTTTTTAAAAACCAGGCTAAATCTACAGGCATACCACCCCGAAAGCTCCTGATTTCATCTGATCTCAGAAACTGAGCAGGGTCAGGCCTGGCTAGTACTTGGATCAAGACCAGGCCAACTAGTCACTCAGGAATTGCTTACAGGGAACTTTTTCCAAATTAGTTTTGCATGTTCTGTTGTTACCTGTGTAGGAGCTGTGGCACTGTCGTGGCAACACATTAGACTGCATCCACATAGCCAGCAGTTGGCAATCCCCAATGCTGGGACACAGACTGGCCTTCCTCCTCCCATAAACAGTGACGGGGGGCGGGGTCTCTCAGAATCAGCATTGACTCAAGACATTGAGTGTTTGGTTTGGTTTTTACACACATGCTCGCATTCCAGTGTCCTGATGAGATCGCCCAATTCCAGTCGATCCACTCTCAACTTCTGCCATATGTAAAACCACACAAATATACCTATTAAGAGCTTTCCATACATTGATGTTTACCCAGCCCTAGCTTTGCCACATGACAGATGCCCTCAATGATAGTAGAATGAGCTACTAAGTGGAGGGAGGATGTTTCGGGGGTGATGATGACAACAGGTGTGCAAATGTGGTCTGCATACAATGGACGTGTGTGGTTGATCGTGATGGGTCCCCAATGGAATGATTTTTTAAAGAAGAGGGGGAAAGAGGAGTTTATACTAAGGGCTCAAGTAGAAAAATATTTGGAAATGAAGATGACAACGTGTACAAATGTGCTTGATACAAAGGATGTATTGCATGTTATAAGAGCTCTAAGAGCCCCCAATAAAATTATTTTTAAAAAAGGATGTATTACTCAAGTCTTGACCCAGGTCCTCTGTGCATCAAACTTCTCTCTCTCTCTCTTTCATATGAAGTGTACATGGTACATCTGATATACAGCTTTGAAACCGTAAGTCAGCTGTTTTGACAGAGAAAGAGGTAGCAGTCTGCTTCCTTGTGAACAGGGCATTATAAAGCTGAAGGGACACTTCTGACGTAGAACGTCACTGTGGCAGTCACGTAATCTGGTGTCAATTTGAGGAATAAGAGTGTAGGTGTGGAGTCTAGCCTGTCAATCTGGAGCTAGCCAATGAGACCTCTGTGTGGGCATGGCTTTCTCCTGAGAATTCTGGGAAATCCGGCCATATTTTCTCTTGAAGGTGAGAGACTCCCTGCTCACATCTGGGAGACAAAACAGCTGACAAGACACATAGACCCACCCTGAAGCAGCCCTGGGTGCTGAGAATCCATCCAGAGACCCCTGCCAGTGCTAAGATGTTCACAATGCCACTGACTCCAAAGACTTTCTACCCACTGGTCTGTGATCATCCTGCATTCAGTGTCACTGCAAGTGTTTGTGAGTCTGAAGAAGACTTTATAAACTGATACTGGACATATGGGCTAATATAGGACCTGTGGACTTGTTCACCTGTGGACTTGTTCTGGACTGGGCTGGATATTTTCTCACTGTTCAATTGTCCTTGTATGTAAACTTCTTTCTCTTTTTTTCTATGAAATTTTTGTAGTCTCCTGTATTAAAATTTTTATATAAAGCCCCCACAACATCTATAACCCAGTTTTTAATACTTTGTACAAATAACTTCCACATATAAATAAACAAGATTGGCGACCTAGCAGAATAAAGCGTAAAACTTGAACAGTCAACACACAAGAGTAAATCTAACCACCCAATAAGTATATTTAAAGGGGCTCAACTTCTAATTATCTATCATTTTCTAAATACAGTTGAACTAAAATAACTGCAAATAAAAAAAATAACTGCAAACACTAATTGCTACTGCAGGTAAAACCTAACAGAATTCTTAAACACTGATGACTGCAGAAGACTAAGCTGGAGGGAGGGGATAGGATCATGTCTCGTATGGGAAACCTTCATATCGGCTCTGTTTTTTCCTCAGTGAGGAGATGAGAATCTTCAGCAAGAATGGTCTAATCTTGTGCACATTTCTTTGCAGAATTCTGCAGAAATTAAAAAAATTCAGTAACTTCTTCATCCACATTCTTTTTCATATCCAGATATTGCAAAGTCATTTTTACTTAATGCAACATTTTTCGAATTTACCTGAATCTTTGCATATTTAATCAACACATCCACATAATTTCTCTGCTCTCTCTGTGAGAAACTAGAGAAAGGAGGATAAGGAACTCTTGGTTTTGGAAGGAGAACCATTCCAATGGCGGTTTTAACTTTTTCCTTCCCTTGAGCTGTTGAACTAACTGCCGTCTCATTTTCCATAGGACTTGCTGAGTCATTCACAGCTTCTCCTATATGTCTGTTAGATAAAACATACTGTTCTTTTAAGCTTGGAGCTGTGAAATAATCTCTATAAATTTCTCGAGAGAAAAATGTCGTAAGGTCATTTTAGGGGAAGATATCCCAATCCAGCCTTGGTTCACCCATGACCATCTTGGAGCTCCTCATTCCTCGATGATTGCTTCACTGTTTATCACCACTGCTGCCTTAGAGGGCAGGCTCCAATGGACGCAGGCACCCCCAGACTCTACATCCAATGCGCAGTCCACAGCAGCTCCGGCCAAGGGACCCCAAACGCCACCCCACTTCTCACACTGTAGTGTGCACCTAAGCCTCTTTCTTATACACATATGCATGCTTATGAATTTATTTCTCTAGTCTACCCGGACTAACACAGTCACTATGATTCAGAATTGGCTTCAAGGCATTGAGTATGTGTCTCACACACATTCACACACACACACTTCATTTCCAACACAAAATACATGGGGACTACCCCTAAATCTTCAGGAAACCTGATTTTCTTCAGAATAACCAACCTCCCAATTCTTTTGCGTGGCTATTGAAGTCGACATCGTCGAGGTGACCGTAAGCTTTTGGTTTTGATGCTTTTTGCCTTTGTCCGCACCACACCTGCCCACACTGACACACCCACTTCCTCAAAGCTCCCTTTCAACACACCATGCCTTAGATGTCACTCCGATGCCGCAGTGCCAGGTCTTCGCTGGCCATGGCGTGCTCTTCCTTCTTGAGAAAGCTTCATTGTGAGGCTGGACTTGGGTTCAGCTCAGAGTCCGTCTCTCCCTGGCAGCACCTGAGGTGAGAACAGACTGACGGGGGTGGCCCATCGCTTAGTGGTAGACCCCTTCTGCTGACTTCTCCGGGGTATCGGCTCCTCTTCTAGCATTGGGTCATCTGGCAGGTAGAGCCCCGCTGGTGCAGTGAGTCACAGAGTGGGCTGCTAACCCCAAGGTTAGCCATTCAAAACCACCAGCCACTCCTTGGGGGAATGATTCCCCTTCTTGGAAACACACGGGGCAGGTCTACTGGACACTGTAGGGTCACTGTGAGTCGGAATCGACCCAGTGGCAATAAACTTGGGATGAGAGACTGAAGTCAATTCTTAGAACGTAGATGCTTTTTTCACGGCTGACTTCAGATTCTCTCAAGTCTTTTCCTTTCATGACATGCATCAGACCCCCAAAAAGGCCCTAGACCATTGATTGGCAAACTGCAGCCCACAAGTCATGTGGGGCTCTTTCAATGTAAACGTGCAGGTCTGAATTACCAGTGAAAACATTTGAAGGTTATTATTTCAGATCAGGGTGTTTGGAAAAACACATTGAAGACTCTTGAGTGATTTTAAAGTGGTCAGGAGGGACAGGATTTGCTCTTCGGTCTCAAGCGTGTGCCGACTCCTGCACAAGACCACCGGTGAGTGGAGTCAGGGCCCTGCATCTAATGTCTTGACAGTACACTGGGTAATCTAGGTCTCAAGGGAACCTGAGCTCTGCTGCTTCAAGTAAATTGCTACTAACTAGCTCTATAGAGAGGGATCCAGAAGTTAATGCAAGCATACTCTTTTCAATTTAGATATTTACTTGAGTTATTCACAAAAATCCTGTAAGCCCTGTCCACCTCTGCTTTCCTTTCCAGTGCAGCAGGACTGCCTACTTCAGGACCCAAAGCTGCAGTCACCCCAAGACCTTCTGTTCCAGCAACTCCGCCTCATCGGATCACCTTAATGAGCTGTTTTTGTGTTCCCTTCTTTGAAGCCCCTGGCTGAAGACAAAGCAATATTCCATTTCCCATTTCCTAATTGCTCTCTCTCGGTGCTATTTGTCAGAGACTGTGCTATTTCTCCGTGTAAAGTCCACTGGGACACAGCTACTATCAAAGTTGTTGAGTAAAATGAAAAAGCTCGTGTACTTGAAAAAAATTAGTTATGCTTCAAGGTGAACCAAACTCACAGTTGTAGCAATATTGTATTTAGGAAATTGCTTAGGACGTGTCAAAACAGCAAAAGAACATAGTGAGAGGCTATAAATCAGGAGCAGGATGAAGGAAATGCAAGGGATGTGCTTACTGTGCAACAGGTAAGGAGGCATCTCCGCTCACTCAGGGCCATGAATGTGCAGGGTAAGTCCTAGGAAAGAGTGTTTCATTTTCCCTCCTCCTGCGCCTCTCCTGCTTTCCCTCGCTCTGGCCCTGCTATGACCCTTTAAGGACACAATCTTTTTGTGTTATACCCGATGCCAAAACCACTGCAACACACATATAAATGTTTTATAAATTAGTCCTTGTTTATAAACAAATGGAACTGAGGAATCACTGGCAAATCTGTTATTATGGGAAAAGGATATGGCTACTTTGGGTAGTTCGGGTAGACACTATAAAAAAAAGACGAAATCATATTGGTATATTGAAATGATTAGCATGCAAGGCTTTTCTTTCTTTTTTTAAGGCATACTGCCCTCTGGTGGTCATGGGAGCGACCCAGCCTTGCTCTTGGAGAGTTGCTGCTGGATTTGAACTGCCAAGCCAGTGGGCTGCAGTCCCGCACTCAACCACTACACCACCGGGGCTCAGCCCCATGCCAGACTTTTCTAGTTGAGTTAGATATCATCCTACTATTTATTCATAATGATTGACTTCAGTTTTAACCGATTTCAAATAATTTTCTATGTCATCATTCTAAGACTAAAATAGTAAAAAAAATAAGCAGCCATGGTACAAGCCAATGCGAATGCTCTTTCAAGATAGGTCATTTGGGGACTTAGGGCCTGAAGATGATTCTTTTCTCAATCCCATAGTCTATTACTGATCAAATTTTGGAATTGGTCTACAGAGATCAAACTCAAATCACTGAATCAAATAGTCACCTCAGTGAGTTGTTCTGAAAACCAGTTTCCTAGTTGGTGCATTATTACATGTAGATAAGTGATCAATGACTTAGGTATAAGAGGCACAAACATTAAAATGGCTTTCCTGCAACACCCAAATCATAAGAACCTCAAATCAGTCTGCTGGGTATCACTGTACCCAGTAACACAATGGTGAACACTGAAGCAAGGCCTACTGGAGAAATATAATGCGTAACATTATAGTGTGCAACATCTATGTGTTAGTCCGGGTAGGCTAGAGGAACAAATTCAAGGACACACATATCGATATAAGGAAAGGGTTTATATACAAAAGGAATGCGACATGGAGAAAGCATCCCAGCCCAGTCCAGTCCAAAGTCAAAAGTCCGATATTAACCCATATGCCCAAAATCAGTCTATAAAGGTCTAACAACATAACTGTAGCATTTTTCTCTCTGCTGGTTTAGCTCTACTTCTACTTTTTTTCAGTTTTTTTTTTTTAATAAATCATTTTACTGGGGATTCATACAACTCTTATCACAATCCATCCATCCATCCGTTATATGCCAAGCACATTGGTATATTTGTGTCCTCAACATTCTCAAAACATTTGCTTCCTACTTAAGCCCTTGGTATTAGCTCCTCATTTACCCCCTCCCTACTCACTCCCTTATGAGTCCTGCATAATTTAAAAATTATTATTCTTTTGTCATATCTTACACTGTCTGATGTCTCCCTTCACCCACTTCTCTATTGTCAGTACCCCAGGAGGAGGTTCTTTATAGAAACTTATAATCAGTTCCTCCTTTCTACCTCACCTTCTAGGCACCTTTTCCCTCCAAATGTCAAAGAGCTATCACTCATTTTCCTCACCTCCCAACAACCCTGCCATCATCTTTTTAAGTTGGTAGCAGATTCTTCTCTTTTCCTTTCTCTTTAGAGATGTTTTACCCACAAAAATGTTAGGTATTAAAAACTCAAAACCCAACTGACTGCCATTGAGTTGATGCCGATGGGTAGTGGCCCATCAGACAGGGTGGAATGACCTGTGAGTTTCGGTGACGGTGACTGCTTTTGGGAGTGGAAAGCTCCGCCTGCTTCCCCTGGAGTGGTTGGCGGTTTTGAACCACTGACAAGGTGGACTGTAGTCCAATGTGTAACCGTGACACCACCAGGGTCTTCCCTGGTGTCAGAATACAGAATTTAACATGCAGCTCCCCAGAGAACCTGATCAAATTTGGCTGTAAATGTGGCTTGTTTATAGAAGGTATTTGATATAGCTCTCAAATGAAAATTTACATGTGCTGCATGAATAGTGCGTTGGGGTGGGGAGAATATCTTTCTAAGCTGCCAGAAGTGGCTATGTTTATGTAGAAAAATGTCTTGCCACAGATAATAAAAAGACTACTCTAAAATAACAAGCCCGGATTTCCAAAGTCAATGTTCATAATCACAAAAAAAATCTCCTTAATGAGAAGCAACCATAGTATTTATTTATTCTAGTAGTATTTAGACTCTAAATTAGTCGACATCTCTCCCACACTAAGAATGTTTGTCTTTGTAGATTAAAGAAATTTATATTTTAATGAAAAATATTATACTTCTGTCAATTAATTACTTAGAATGTAGTGCCTAAATCCAAGCAAGTCAAAACATTCTAAAGGTGTCCTCTAAGACTACTGAAAACATGGCTGAACTGGGTGTCCCATCTAATGACTAGGTGGGACTCTACCCGTAGGGTGAGTGTACCACCAGCAGGGTCACCTACCCATGGCGGGGAGAACGAGCCAGCTCAAGCAGAGGGAGAATTCCCAGGACTGTCGAAAGAGGAGCATGCTCTAGCTCTGTCTAAAGGGGCAGGGCCTGACATCAGAGACACCTGACATCAGAGACAAAGGAGCCAGGCCAAGCTCAGAGGCCAGGGCAAGGAAAACATGAGACAGAACAGAGGAGCAGTGTCGAGACACAGAACTGTGAGGCGGAGTGACAGGCAGGGATCCTGGTCCACAGGGGCTGAGGCCATGGGGCCATGCGACTGAGCAGTTAAGTACCAGAGAGAGACTTAGCTGCTGACTGAGGAGAGGTGCTGTTGGGGGTTGATGATTGCATCCTTCCTGTTGACTGATCCTAGCTCTTGGTAAGCTGTCAATTCCCCTAGTGGGCCTCCTTAATTGAGCATTGTCTGTGAGTTTGGCACAGCTACTGTAAGACTTTATTGAAGACAGCACAGAGCAGGACATCATGGGAGGAACCACTGGGGTGTCACATCAGAATAGAGAAAGAAGGATGGAGGTGTAGGCAGGTCTGACCCCTGCCTTGTGGCTAAGGAAACCAGAGAAGGTGGTTGTGTTAGGCCAGATTGACCAAAGAAACAAACCCAGAGACACTCATCTATGTACAGGGGATCTTCAAATCAAGGAGTAATTATATATCAAGAAAACATCCTAGCCCGGTCCAACTCAAATCCGTTAAGTCTGATAATAGTCCACAAGTCCCTCTTCAGACTCCCTTAGTCACGTGCAATGATGGAGAATGCAGGAATACAAATTTCTAATCTCCTAAACCATGAACAAATAAGTTTGTTTGGAAGAGAGCAATCTGATCAACAGACTTGAGGCGATCCATATTTCTGCTCATAGCAAAGAAAGGCGACCAAAAAGATGGTGGAAGTTATTGAACAATCTTAATATCATATGCGAATACTTCTTGCTAAAGATAATTAAGAGATAGTTTCAGCAGGACACGGACACAGAGCTACCAGATATCCAAGCAGAATTCAGAAGAGGATACAAAGCAAGGGACAACATTGAGAAGAGTGGGAGTTTGAGAACACTTCATCGTACTCATGTGGAGCCTGTGCACAGGATAAAAGGCAGTCAGTTGTTCAAACAAAACAAGAGAATATTGTGTGTTTTAAAATTAGGAAAGGTGTGTGGCAGGGCTCTCTTATTTCAACATACTTGTTCGATCTGTACCCTGAGTAAGTCACTCGAGAAGCTAGAGCATATCAATGAGAACATGACATCAGAACCGGAGGAAGGGTCAAATAACACATTGCATCAATATGCGAATGATGTAATTCTGCATGTTGAAATTGAAGAGGACTTGAAGTACTTACTGATGACGATCAGTGACTCTAGATGATCAAAAGAAAACCCAAATCTTCACAACTGGACCAAGTGACAACATGATGATGAATAGAGAGAAGATTGAAATTGTCAAGGATTTCACTTTACTTGGGTTCACAATTAACACCCATGGAAGCAGCTGTCAAAAAATATCAAGCAATGGATTGTGTTGGGCAGATCTGCTTCAAAATACCTCTTTCAAGTTTCAAAAGCAAAGATGAAGAATGCCTTCCTTAAGGCAAGTCTTTTCAATCGCCTCAGTAACATGTGCAAACTGGACAATGAATAAGCAAGACTGCAGTAGGATTACTGCGCTTAAAGGGTTGGTAAAGAATACCAAATCTGGGGCTGAGCCCCGGTGGCGCAGTGGTTGTGCGCGGGACTGTGGCCCACTGGGACGGAGGTTCAATTCCAGCAGTGGGGCTGGGCCTCCTACTCCCACCACCGAGAGCAGTGATGCCCCCCCCCAAAAAAAGAATACCGAATCTTCCAGGGATTGCCAGAAGAAGAAACAAATCTGTCTTGGAAGGAATACAGCCAAGATGTTCCGTAGAAGGGAGGATGGTGAGACTTCAACCTCATGTACTTTGGACATGTTATCAGGAGAGAACTGTGACAGGGAAAGGATATCGTGCTTGATAAATTAGAGAAGGGTTGAAAGTGACTGCAAAATGCACTTAACATAGCAATTGTGAAGCTGGCACAAGACCAGGCAGTGTTTCATGTCATCTTGTACAGAGGGTGGGCTGAGTTAAAGTAGGCTTGACACCTAGCCATATTACCTTGAAGAAGTAATGGTGCTCAGTAGAGCTGTAACAGAGAGAGGGTGCCAATGATGAAAAGTGGCAGCAAATCCAGGAGACTGATGTAAGTCAAGCCACAGACCAAGAGCTGAGTGCCAGTAGCCAGAAGGCTCTTTGTGGGAGTAGGGACTTGTTGACAGATCAAGGTTTGCTAATCCAGGAAGCAAGACTTGAGCTCCTTCACACTCAGGCTTCTTGGCAGTTAGCGTCTGCTAGGCACTTATTAGTAGAGCTGAAAAAAATGTATGTAACACTTGCCCAAACAAGGCAAGAGGCTGGCCTGGCTCAAAAGGCAAGAGAGGCTGAAAGGTCAAGTAACGAGGAAGTAGAGGTTGAAGGAAGTGGAATTTAATAGTCAACTAGCCTCAGTCTCAAAGGGTAGGGTTTTGAGGTGTGGAGCCATAGCCCAGTTTGAATCAGATCTTCAATAACATGGGATGTCGGTCTAGCATCACAAGTGCCAGGAGGATGGGGCCAGAGCTGCTGCTCAATGCTGGTGGGGCCTGTCAGGTCCAAGGAGATGAGGAAGCAGAGTCGCCACCCAAGTGGACCCAGAAGACTGAGCTGAAGGGTCTTCACATAGACTCCAAAGAGCCTGACTCACACCCAGAATTTGGAGGTAGGGCCATTGTCTCAATGGTCAGAGAGATGAAAGGATTATGTATAAACGTTGAGAGTGAAGACAAATTGTCTTGCTGGGACTTTGACTGGCCTGGTGCCCATTATCCCTTCATTTCCTCCCATTTCTCCATTGTAACGGAAACGATAGCTGCACCCATGTCACCATTGTATTTTTGGAAGTAATTGAGGTGCATTAAGGATTCACAGATGATGATGAATTTTGCTCTAGGATGAAAGTGTGGACTTTGGGGATGACTTGGGACTTTTGAGATGATGTGATGAGAGTCTTTCTCATGTGATGACATGAATTTCAAAGGGTTAAAGGATATAAGGTCATAGACTGAAATGTGTCCACTTGGTGGGGTCATGATTCAGTCTGGAAGTTATGCAATGATGTGATCATCCCCCATGGTGTGGTCTGATGTGATCAATCAAGTGGCAGGGATTACAGTGGGATACAACCTCCTTACTCTGGTCACAGCCCCGGTCACATGCACAGTGCTGCTCCATGGCACTCCTGCTTCTCAAGGTGCCAACATTGACGGTCGGGATGATTTTCTTGGGTTTCAGCCACTGGACAAGGGGGTTTCCCTGAGAGTCTGCCCTAAACCATCGTTTATCCTACAAGCAATTACAAGAGATGAGCAACTTCAGAGAGGGGCCACCAAGAGAGAAGAACCCACAGCCACGTGTGCACTTCGGACCAGGGTCCCTATGCTGGGCGTCTCCTAGGCCCAGGTGAAGATTTATGCCAAGACATTTGCGTATCTGCAAAGAATGCTGGGCCTGCAGATATTGAAAGGAGACCAAGACTTTGCTTCAGAGCCACTAGAAAGGAGAGGCCTTCCCTTCGAGCTGGCACTCTGAAGCCATCACACTGAGGAATGAGGAGGAATGTGTTAAGTCATGCACGTGTATGTCTGTGACGACAGCACTAAACACCCAGGACAGACACCGTAAGGACCATTCCAGAAACCCAAACGACATTAGGATTTTTTATTTACATATATTTCACAGAAAAGTTTTAGCTCATAACCTATGCCCCATATAAAATAATTTTAAAGACCCGTGATAACATTTATTTACTGCTTTCAGCCTAGTTTACCCATGATCATAAATCCTACTGGTCTCTGGACCTGCTTTTGTTATTTTCCTTAAAGCTGAGGTCAGTAATAACTACCCCAAAGGGATGGGTCAATGCCTAAGGACCACGGGGAGACCCAGTCTCAGTGACTGCTGACCATGCTGCACCATACGCATGCTATCGCAAGGTTAATGAGAAAATGAGCTATGTGAATAACCTTATGAAGGTTATTCACCCAAAGTGAAAAACCCTTTAGGACAGGTAGAGGTTTTCGTCCTAACACATGGCAGGTGCAGTGATGTCCTTTCTCCTCGGTCCTGGGGGGTAAGGTGAGGGAGGTGCGGGGGGGGGGGGGTCTCGTTAATACCCAGCTTCCAGTTTCCACTCTCTGAAGTGCTGCTCCATGGCACTCCTGCTTCTCAAGGTGCCAACATTGACGGTCGGGATGATTTTCTTGGGTTTCAGCCACTGGACAAAACACTTCATTTCCAGGTAGCTGCTGTGCTCGCTGTAGGGAATTCCTGTAACACAGAAGAAAAGCCGCTCAATGATCAGCCTTTCTAGAGAGTCCTGGGGACGAGACTCTCCCTTCTTTTCTGGCATTTCTCCCCACTGGGGACTTGGCTCGCCCGGGGCTCTCAGGGCAATCCCAGGGAGCAAGGAACACGTTGTGGGGAGCGGGGAGCCGGCAGTGGGTCTTGGTTCCCAGCGACACTCGGTGGACTCCACCTCAAGCAAGTGCGGTGCACACACACACACACACACACACACGCAGAAAGGAGAGCCGAGCTCCTTGTCTTCAACGTCACCGCAAGTCGCATGATCGCAAAGAAGGCGAAGCAGGAAGTCACTTCACTGGTCTAAGTGACATCTCAGAAATGTTTCACTCAGTCACCACAGTTGAAAAAAAAAAAAAAGCTGCTGGTGAGCTCACATCTGCAGGCCGTGGTAAACCTTGCCTGTGAGATGAAAAAATTGACATCCTTTGTCTCTCTTGCCCTTCACCACATCAAACAGCGTCTTCCGGCTCTCAATCTTAAAGCCCTAGACTTTCCATATCCGACCGCAGGGGCCTCTTTCAACTCCTTCTACCACTGCCTTTCTATGTCGCTCATCACACAGATGAAATGATCTGTGTTATCCACAGATTATGACAGTCGAGCGCCCTTCATAATCTATGACGCTTTGAGAGTTGAGTCTGCGGGACTTAAAGGGCTAATGGGTGGCTCGTGCCTCTTTCCCTTCTAAATCTGATGGCTCTGAAACAAAATGAGATGGCAGCCATTAAGAAAGAGAGAAGTGCATAATGATACCATATATTGAAATGTTCCCTCTGGTCTGGGGGACGATATCTGCCATCCCGGTAAGCTTGTTGGAATGTGTCCATCCCGTCGGTCGGAAGGCCAAGATCTGATTGTATTTCCCACCACATGCCTTCAAATGTTTCTGTAAGCCCTGCAGGATAAAAAGCATCTTGATTTAAGGGTCAACCAACCTGGGCACTGTGGAAGCAGGGAGAGTGACTGGAGACTTTACAACAGCACAGTCATGCGGAGTTTTTACTTGAGCAGTGAAAACAACCTAGGGTAACATTTCTAAAGAAAATAAAATCAATGAAAGAGAGAGAGAAAAAGGTGTCTCCTTTGTTTATCTGAAGCTAAACAAGCTCAAGAATAGCCTGACAAAGTAGGGGATGTGATTTTAAACTTAGTTCTGTTCTTTAGGATGTATGTCCCTCCAACCTCCGCCCCTCAAAACAAGCTCTCTGCCTCACAGCAACCCCAGAAGGAGCAGAATAGACATGTGGGTTACCGGAGACTCTAACAGTTTACCAGAGTCAAAAACCTCTTTCTCCCAGTGAATAATGCAGACACTGATGAATAAAGCAAATGTCTTTGTTCGCTCTCCAAATCCCACTACACAGAAACACTGACATCACATTGATAACTATTCATGCCTGTATACAGACAGGGACTAACAGAGTAAGCCAAACAGGACACTCAATGCAGAAGAACAGGGTGTTCACCCCTTCCCATCTTTTGTAGACAAATTAATGGACATTATAAACTTCTCACACTGCGGTTGCTGGAAGTAGTGTGCTTTCCTTCATAGACCTTGCAGATAAGAGAACTTCCCTAAAGTCATCATCAATGAAGACATTGGATGAAATGCTTTAGAAACCCACTGACCACATCGCTGAGGTAAAGAGCAGTTACTAATGAGATGAGGGATACACAAAGTCATAACACTTGTGGTCCCAAAGACTAAAACTCAGAATCTAGTGGAAATTTATAAGAACACTATAATTTGAAAAATAATTTAAAAAGCAAAACTGCTATATCTCATGTTTTCCAAAGTGTCTTTTTCTTCCATAATCATACATACTTTGAAATGTCTACTTATTCTAAGATATAATTCTGAGATCCCCACAAATGCACCAGGTTGACCTTTTCACATTTTTAGGGCTTTTATTTTATGGAGTCCTGGTGGTTATGGGTTGGGCTGCTAGCCACAAAGCCACCAGTAGCTTCAGTGAGAAAGACGGGGCCTTCTATTCCTGTCAACTGTTATCGTCTTGGAAACACACAGGGGCCCGATGAGTTGGCTTGACTCAATGGCAGTGAGGGCTGTTAGTAGAAATTCCTGCACATGGACTTGATGAATCCAAAGGCTTACCCTAATCTGTACAATTTTCAGAGTAGAAGACATGCCAGGTTCTCATCAGTGGGACAGTGAACTTTGAACACACTGCGGACAGATCCAGAGTTTACTTTTGTTTATGGCTTAATGCAAAAAACCATCCATCATGGTTTAATGCAAAAAAACCCAAACAAACAAACAAACAAAAACCCTTAACAGCTGAAAAAATACCCATACACTTGGGTAAGTTGGTAAAAAAAAATATCAGGTCTTTATTAAGAAGCCTGGGGCTCAGCCCCGGTGGTGTAGTGGCTGTGTGCAGGACTGCGGTCCACTGGGTTGGAGGTTCAATTCCAGCAACAGCTACACAGGAGCAAAGGCTGGGCCTCCTACTCCCATCACCAGAGGGCAGTGATGCCCCCCCAAAAATACCAAAAAACAAGAAGCCTGATAATTGGTAGAAAACATCCCATTGTGATTTTCTTTTTGTAACTGATGACTAGTGGGATGTTGAATATTTTTCCTGCTTGGTTTATTTTTTTTTTTTTTTGAAATATGAGCTCTTCATTTGTTTTTTAACTTTTCTATGATTTAAAATTTTATAGTAAATTGGTTTTCTATTCAACAATTCATAGATTGCAGTCTCCAAGATATTCCAGTACTCTTCCCACTTTTGCCCTCCATGTGTTTTTGCTTTATTATTTATCCTTCTTTCCTATTCCTTCTTGCTTTATTTTTCCCCAGTAATTTTATTGGGGGTTCTTACATCATTTGTATCAAGCATATTTGTACACGTGTTGCCATCTGCATTTCCAAGATATTTTGTATTTGAGCCCTTGGTATAAGCTCTTCTTTCCCCCCCCCCTTTTTTTTTTTTAAATCATTTTACTGGGGGCTCATACAACTCCCATCACAATCAATACATACATCCATTGTACGCAAACCACATTTGCACACTTGTCATCATCATGCTCAAAACATCCTCCCTCTACTTAGGCCCCTAGTACCAGCTACCCATATTTCCCTTCCCTCCCCACTCCCCCCTCCCATGAACCCTCAATAATTTACAAATTATTATGACTTTTTCATATCGTACACCATCCAATGTGTTTCTTCACTCAATTCCCTGTGGGCAGTACCCCAGAGAGAGGTTATATGTAGATCCCTGCAATTGGCTCCCACCTTTCTTTCAGGAAGAGGAAATAGTTCCTTGATTACTTTCTCATACCAAATGATGTTTTATTAATTTGAAGTCAGCACTGTAACAATTACCAACAAAATCTTACATCTGATCAACTACTGGACCCCAGCTCCACTGTCCAGTCTGCACTCAAGGTTTAAACACTGTTATATAACCAACTGTCCATTAAAAGTGATCTGGTTTTCTAGTTTGGATCTTGGTTAGGTTAGGATCTAGGTCATATACTGTTATCTGCTTAATCACAAAGTCTCCTTTTTTGGCCCCTCTCCTTCCAAACAGAAAAGGGGACCTGAGGTTTGGAGCAATTGCATATGTCACTCCTGTTCGTGCCCACTTGTCTCTGCAAATACTTGGGAGAATCGAGAGATTTCTGCTTGGCAAGGGTCAAACTAGAGTTAACACCAAAATAGCATTCACCTGTACCCCAAACAAAACCCAGACACCTCCCTAGGCCAAACCTAGGGAGAAGACTGCAAACAACTGCTAATGGTGCATCAGCAGCCATGTGAGAACGACTCTTGTGAACAAAATATGCAAAGTCATTTAGCTGACACCAAATCCCTGATCAATGAGTCCTCTCTTACCGATACTGAATTTGTGAGGAAAATGCTTTCGGCATGTGTTATTATGATTATATTTTCCCCACATGCCAAATAATCATCTACAACAAGATGGCTACAATGTTTTACTACAGGTTTCAGGAGGGAGACCCCTCTACTCGTACAGGATGTAGGTGAACTCGTGTGGAGGCAGACAGCGGGAATAGTAGAGTCATTATTCCAGAAACTTTCAAACATCCCGTGGAAACTACAAAAATTGTATTTGCTTTACATTGTCACAGAAAATCATTAACTTTAATGCAATGGAACTATTTTGGGTTGCTGACGACTTGGCCATAATTTCTTAATAAAATACAGCCTGATGGTAACCATCAGCTTCTGCTCCATCTGTTTTGAAGATTAGGAAGCTTCAAGAATGTTATTAGTACCTGCTCCCTGGAATGGAGGAAAAGGGAAGGGCTAGTGACTGACAAACCCAGAAACAAAACAGGCTTAATGACTGCAGGGCCTTGAGGCTCCAAGGACAGGCGTCTTCAAAACAAGACAAGACAAAGGGTTCAGAAGGAACTTGTCTTGGTGTCATTAAATCCAACACCAATTCCTGTATTGAAAAAAACAAAACAAAAACACCACTGTCCCTCAGTTTATAAGCTGCTTGATGATTTAATTCTTGTACAAGGTCATTTTGACAAATACACGATCCTTAAAAGACAATGCACAATACAAAAAAACCAATAAACAAAAAACAAAGTCTACAAGGGATACAGGCTGGAGGAGACTGTTAGAGAGGAAGAGGTGACTCTCTTCCTGCTTAATGCTAACACCCCCTTTGTGTCCCAGACCCTTTCCCCATGTGTCTTCATTTCCCCCACCTGTGGACTGGTTCCCTCACCCTATCAAAAGTCCCCTCTCTGGCCTTAAGACTAAGCCTCCACTGTGTGTCTCTCTCCGGTGAGCAACGCATCCAACTCTTCTGCATTGCCATGCTCCATGCTTCTCCTCCCCTGCCCCACCTCACACTCAATCTCTTTTTCTTTTTGGCTACAAAAGCTGTTTTTATTTTTGGCCTATTTAAGCGTGTGACTCAGTGGTTGTTAGCTGTGTTCGCAAAATTAGGCTTCTGCTAGTTGCCGAACATTCTCATCCCCCAAAGAAATGCTGTGCGAGTGAGCAGTCACTCCCCATCGCTCCTCCTCCCTCCACTTGCCACCACGCACCTGCGTCCTGTCGAAATGGGCCAACTTATTCTAGGCCTTCCACGTGTGCGGGATCATACGTATCAACTGTGGCCTGTGGGTCTGGCTTCATTTCCAAGACTCATCCATAGGGCTGAGGTACTGATACTGCATTCCTTCCCAAGGCTGGGCTCAATTCCATTATATGGGCATACCACATTTTGCTTATCCATTCCTTGGGTATTTGGGGTTGTGTGTACTCTGGGGGGTAATTATATTGCTACGAGAAGGCATGCATATGTTATTGCTTTCATTTCTTTTTGGCATGTGCGTAGGAGTGGATGACTGGGTCATCTAGTCACTCGATTATGGTTAACGTTTTGAGGAACTGCTGCTCTGTTTTCCAAAGCAGCGCACCAGTTTACAACTCTACCAGCAATGAATGAGGAGGTCCAGCTTCTCCATACCCTCACCTTGCTATTGTCTGTCTTTTTGAGAGTAGCTGTCCTCTTGAACACTCACCTTAAAATTAATCTGCATCATCGGTAAAAGATGAACCAAGGCACTGCACATGTCTGTAGTAATGAGGGAATTCATGTCTGGTATATTGAGACACCGTAAGGTAGTATACTTTTCTTGGGACATGGCAACTTTGGAACCCAAGACATCAGCAATGGCTGCAGGCAGAGGAAGAGATTAAGGGTAAACTTGTAGATTAGGGGGAAAAAGTAATGAAGTGACAACATATAAAACAGTCAATCTGGATAACATCTCAGGAAGGCTAGATAATTCTGTTGGCAAACTGTGTGGAATAAATTGTGAGCATGCCAGAGTTTATTTTCTTAGGGCCTACTATTTAAAACCTGTAAAAGATACAAGGAAAGGAGTAGAAGGAGGGAAGGTACCAAATTTGGAGGAACTAAAACTCTGGCTTTACCACTTGGGATCTTGAAGTTCGACATTTACAATCCTGATGATGAAGGTGTTGCTGCGGCTGTGTGTCCCATTCCGTCACATGACTGCAACCACAGCAAGCCTACAGGACGGAGAACGGCCCACAGCCCGCCAAGGCTGCCGTCTTTACAGAAGCAGAATGCAGTGGGGTCTCTGATCCCGCAGGCAGTCGTGGGTTCACACCACCAAGCCTTCCGTTAGCAGTCAATCACTTACCCATTGTGCCACTAGGGCTCCTTGAGAGGGTTTCAGAAGCAAAAAAAAAAAAAAAAGCATTTTGCAAGAGTAGCACCATGAGTGATACAAATGATCCACTTCTAGAGATCGATAAGAAGCAATTATAACTGTTTTCTGAAAGAATTAGCTGATGACTAGTGCTCGATTTGGCAGCACCTATACTAAGAATTAGCTGATGGCTAACATGAAAGAACACGGCAACACAATATACATTACTCATCTTTCAGTCCAATCAAATACCAATGTGTGAACGCTTGCTCTATATGCAGCCTGTAGAGAGAGAGTCACCATGAACACACCTATCGAATGTCTCAATGCGTCACCTTCTCCTAAAATGTCCTTTGACTTCCATGATGGTATCGAGCCATTTCAGGAAATATTAATTGCAAGATGAGAGACTCTTTGCATAGAGAGACAGTCGCTCTGCAAAGAGAAGGTGATCTTTATAATATATTAATGTAAATTAGATACGGCTACCACTCACCAAGGAAGACTTTCTCTTTTCCAATAGAGTAGGTGCCACAGACAACAAGAACACGCGGGTTTAGAGTTACAGCCTCAAAGGCAGTGTTGATGGCAAACTGGATAACCTCTTGCTGTGACGGAAAGGAGTACTCAGGGCTGCAGTATCTGTAATGAAGAAGCAAGGCCCTTACTAAAAGGAGCAAGAAGAAAGCCATTAAAGCATTAAGGTGGATGCTGTTTTAGGAAACATGCTTCTAATAAAATTTTACACCCAGTGGTATAATACACGAGAAGGCTTCAGAACATTTGGAATTATGCAAAAATGGAATGAGGAGATAATGGAATTTTTCCATGAGCTTTTCAAAGCCCCTTAATATTAATAGCCTTGTGGCTAAAATATGTGTTACAGCTAGTGATCATTTATGATGGAATTTAATGTTTTCATTATACATCTTTCATTAAACCTCTTCTAGTGCCTTTCTAGACTAAATTTTTTGGAAAATATTTTTCCTTCAAAGAATACTTCCAGTCATTCAACTATTTTAAAAATGACCAATGTCACTGCGCTGTTTTTTTAAAAAGCACAAACTAATCTTTATCATTATCAAAGAAAATACCACTGAGAGGATTGCATTTGGACTGAAGAATTCTGCTTAAACAATTGCAGCAATGAAATAAAATGTGAACTAAATGAAGCAGTTTCAAATCACACAGCTAATTTTCACATGGTTGATATTTGCTACAGGAAAATATTTTTACATAAACATGTTAAGAATACATCAGATCCACCTCAAGCAATAACACCCAGTGGAAAAAAATCATCAAAAGAGTACTAATTATCTGTCCACTGTATGAGGAGACGGTAAACATCTTTTGTAGAAAATCTGCCACCTTTTAATTCCATTGTTCCATAAACTTTGGAAGACTTTGTGGACATGTAGATGATAAAAAATATGCCATATTTTCACTAAAAAGCCATAAAATAAAGTATGTCAAGCATTTTAAAAATATGTTTGGGGAGACAGGGGGCACTAATAATGAGTACGAAAAGGAATAAAATGTTCTAAAATTTATTGTAGGGATGACTGCACAACCCTCCTTAACATGTTTTAACTATTGAATTGTATGATAAGTCAATAAAACTGTTAAATTTGTTAAAACAGGTTTTTGTTGGTTAACAGTCATAAAAGGAAAGAACAACATATAATCTGTTCTCTATAAAAATCCACTGAGAAATTTAGGAGTGTACGTAGATAGAAACTAAGCAACAAGTATTTTTAAAACTTATTTTCTTAATTTATCTAGTCCTTGAATTTCATTGAGGAGTGGAAAAGAGAACTGTAATATCAGAAAACTGGATGTGGAAAGATCACATATTTATTACAAAATGTTGTACACACTTTTCCTTGAAACTGTTATCATAATGTGTACGCTGATGATAGGCTTTAAAATAAAATTAAACATAATAGCAGATGCCGTTACATCAACTGTTTGCTGTGGGGTGCCATCGAGTTGGCATCCACTCTTAGTGAGTGACCCGGCGGACAACAGAATGAAATATTGCCCAGTCTGCCCGGTCTGCACCGTCCTACCCACTGGGGGTCAGGTGCCCCCTAGAGCCGCCACTGGGTCCGTCTCTCATAAGTCTCCTCTCTTTCCCGGCGTCTCTACTACCCAGCACGATGTCCCTTTTGTCACGTACAAACTGTCTTTTTGAGAGAGGAACACATGTAACTGAATTCTCAGAAACAGAAACACAATTTGGCTTGCTTTCTTTTAAAAATTATGCCTACGAGTTACATAACTACTTCCTGAATCTTGTTCCAAATTTTCTTCTTCATCTCAGTACCAAGATTCTCCCAGAAAAATTACCAGGCGAATTCAGCTGCATCTAGTGAAGATGTGGAATTCCAAATGGCCTGCAAGCAAGGTCTTTTTATAAAACAGCCTTCCTCTGATAGATGGCCTGAAAATGGTAATTCGCACGAAGGCACCGTTTTGACTACCTCAGCAAATATCCAGAGTGCCCTGATGATTCATAATTAAAAGAGCCCACAGTGAGCGTGGGAAAAGGCACACACAAACAAGACCTCTCTTACGTTGTATCCAAGTACAGCGTGTGGACTCTCAGGCTGGCAAGGAGAGAACGCTCCATGGTGGGGTCAGCTCTGAAGTCTCCAGTGTGTAGCGTGACCGTCCCGTTGGGAAGATAAAACAGGATCATGACAGCACCTGGGCAGCTGAACACAAACATTCTAAGACATCGTCTTCACACCCACAGCACCCGCAGGACAAATAAGGCGGTTTCACTCTCGCCAATTGAAGACACAGCATTAGCTGACCACAACGACAGGACCTTGCACTGTGGAGCGGACACAGTCCTCTACCTGAAGACAACTTACATCGCTGAAAAAAGTGGGGCATAGCAGGAAAAGCAGCCGGCAGGCCGTGGTTGCTCAAAGCCTGTACGGACACTAGACAGGCTTGTCTTTGACTCTTGGGAGTTGGTTTGAGCCTTTGGGATGTTCTGTCGGCTAGAAATGCCTTGCCATGCCTGAGGTCTTGGGCCATGTGGCTCCATCAGCGTCCCCTCTGGTGATCTGGAGTCTGAGCAGCTCAGCTCCCTGCCTATGAAACGACCCTCTGTAAAAACTCTAGGTACTTAGACTTGAATGAGTCTTCATAGTCAGCACCACTTTGCCTGTGTGGTCACACCTCATTGTTGTGAGGGCAGCAGAGGTCTCGGTCTCAAGTAGACGCCCTGGTTGTACGGTGAGTTACACAGGGGGCTGCTAAGCACAAGATTGGCATGGCAGGGTTCAAACCCACCAGTGACTCCTGAATGAGGCTGGCTGTTACTGCAAAGATTTCCAGCCTCAAATGCCCTAAGGATCAATTCTACTATGCTCTATAGTGTCCTATAAAATGGCTATAAGCTTGGGGTTAGTATTATAATCCTGACGGACTTATCTTAAAGGAAAAACAAACCAACAAACAAGGCTCTAACTTCTATATGGATTATAGGATGCTCCTTTATATAAATGACGTTGTGCTCATTTATGTAAATGATATTAAAGAAAACAACAGAAGCTTATCTTATGAAGCCAAGTAGCAAAACCATGCTAACGTGTTTTGCTTTTTTTTTTTTTCTCTCCCAAGCCCCTGGCTTTTTGTTTTTGTAAGTGGGGTCTCATGTCAAGCCTGGCAACTTACACTGGATACAAAGATTAAATGAGCTCATTTAGTGGTCTCTTCATTAAATCTCTGTCAGTAAAAGAAACAACAACAATAACAATAACAAATCCAAACAACCCAATGTCATCAAGTCCATCCCAATTCATACCAACCCTGGAGCGAGGACAAGAATGGTCCCTGTGGGTTCCCGAGACTGTAACTTTTTATGGGAGGAGAAAACGTTCCTCTTCCACTGCTGTCATTGGTTCCCTTATTTTTTCTGAGACACAGCCTTTGCTCAAGCAATTTGAGTACCAAAGCTCATTAAAAAAAAACCCCCAAAGCCAAACTCACTGCCCTCGAGTTCCTGATGACTCAGAGTGATGCTACAGGACAGGGTACGACTGTCCCTGTGAGTTTCTGAGCCTGTAACTCTTTTGGGGAGTAGAACCCCCATCTTTCTCCCACAGAACAACTGGTGGTTTAGAACTGGGGACCTTGAGGACTGCAGCCCAACTCATAACCATGAATGGGACCCGGACTCCTAAGCACCCTTATCATTAAAAAAGAATTTAAGTAAATATGCAATTTTTTTTCCTTCTGAGGATTTTAAAAACATAGGCCATTACTAAGGTAACTGACACTTACTGATTGGCATCAAGCAAAACAACTTTAACACCATTCACGACACATTCCGTGTCCATTGGCAATGGATGGATGTATTGTTCTTGCACATGAAGCTTGCTCTTCAGCAGATTGCCGGTTATCTGCAAAACAGGATGTGTGGTCGCAGTGAAACACTAAAGGGGTGCTTTTACCTCATTCTGGTTTAGCGTTCAAAGCCCCTTCATAGTCTCCTCCTCCTGTTAGATTCAAGTACATCTTCCCAAACAATAGACTGGAAATCTTTCTACTACGACCCTATCACTCTCTGCTGCTTCTAGAATCAGGACATGCATTCATATCCTGGCTCTGGTCTGGGGGCATGCCGCTTAAGCTCTTCAAACTTCAGCTGCTTCATTAGTGAAGAGGTTACTTCCACAGTGTCTCCATGGTGAAATCAAGTTCTAGCGACAGGCCCTCAAATGCTCACATTTAGTGCTCTGTGTGAGGCTTTCCCACGAAACTGTCTTTAATCTTAGTCCTGGTCAGAGAGGGAGGAGCTCCTTCCGCCCTCCCTGTGGCATTCTAATTGTTTTCCCATCACAGTTCCATTGTGGAGTTGTTTGGGGGTCTGTTTCCCTGGGAAGTCGAATGAAGGGACTTCAAAAAGTCCGTGGAAAAATGGAATGAGGAAGGCCTTGGCATTTTCCCACGACCTTTCTCACTCTCCCCAGTGTCCTCCCTGGAATTGGATCTTTTGCCCAGTGTATCTTTTTAGGTACCCAGTAAATGTCTGTTGAGTGAACTTGCACCTCATGAGCAGTTAATCTATTATTTCCACATTAAAAAAAAAGCATGCTTGCTTAAAAAAAAATCAATTGTAATAGGTGACACAAACTCTTTTAAGACTAGAGCTTCAATTTGTGCTTCCTTGTAACTTTGCCAGTAGAATGCTAAATCTTACAATTCTATTGTTTTTCAACCAAGCTGCTTAAGAATGCTTTGTTCGTCTCCAAATTCAGAGCTGCCGACAGTAAAACTTACCTGGCTGCAGTACACAGGAGCGGTGAATTTTCTAGACAAGCCAGAATAATGATCTGAATGGAAGTGTGTCAGGAAGTAGGCGGTGCAGCCGTCAATCAATCCGTACTGAAAGGCATCCACCGTAAAGCCAGTGCCTGGAGCGGAAATACAAACTTGGCAGGTGAGCTTGCAAAGCAGGAGGCGATCCAGTTCTTGTACAGAGTGAGCCTGCTAACCCCACCCCCGCTTCCTTCCCAACACAGGAAAAACTGCCACTGCACAAACTCTGGAAACGGAGATGTTTGAGAGGAGAGGAAGTCTTGTAGGTTTCTATGTAATCGCTCAGAATAGAGATTTCTGGATGGATAACTGCACCCAATCAATATGCTAAGGTACAACCAGTGATCTGCTTATGTATTTTACCTAACACTTCCTTGATACTTTCCCACTCACTGCCACGGAGAGGACCATGGCTCACCGTAAGCCAGTCATACAGGGCAGAAGATAACTGTCACTTTGGATTTACAGGACTGTGAATTTTTAAAAAATTATTTTATTGGGGGTTCATACAATTCTTGCCACAATCCATCCATCCATCGTATCAAGCACATTTGTATGTTTGTTGCCAGCATCATTCTCAAGACATTTGCTTTCTTCTTGAGTTCTTGGTATCAGCTCATTTCCCTCCTCTTCCCACCCCCCATGAACTCTTGATAAATTATTTTGTCATGTCTTACACTGACCGACATATCCCTTCACCCACTTTTCTGTTGTCCGTCCCCCAGGGAGGCGGTTATATGTAGATCCTTGTGATTGGTTTTCCCTTTCTACCCTCCCAGTATTGCCACTCTCACTACTGGTCCTGAAGGGTTCATCTGCCCTGGACTCCCTGTGTTTTCAGCTCCTATCTGTACCAGTGTACATCCTCTGGTCTAGCTGGATTTGTAAGGTAGAACTGAGCGTGCAAAAGGAGAATGCCAACTTTCTTCTAAAGCATGAGTTTTCCATGGGATTCATGCAAATACAAAGTCAAAAGCGTTGAGGGTAAAACAATTTTATGTTACAATGATTTGTGGCCCACTCAAAAAAGACCTCACTACACTAAGAGAGGAAAACAGTCTATCTGTGGTATTTTATTTTCTTTTTAATTTCATGGGGGTGGGAGGGGTGGGAGAGGAATAAAGTGCTTAACGATGGCTCCTTGGAGAAACAACTGTCATGAATGGTGATAGGCAGGGTTCTACAGATGGAGCCCTGGTAGCCTCGTGGTTGTAGTAAGCAGCAGTTTGACACTACCAGCTGCTCTTTGGGAGAAAAATGAGGCCTTCTACTCCTGAAAAAAGTTACAGTCTCGGAAACCCACAGGGGCAGATCTATGCTGTCTTATGGGGCTGCTCTGCGGTAGCAATGACTTGATGGCAGTGAGAAATGTGTTTCTGACGTGAACTAGGCACATTCTGAGAATTCCACAGAGGCTTCCCAAGATGTGTTAGGCCAGGGCTAGGTTCACTTAAGGAACCTCGTGGTCATCAAAATCACCATCAAAAACAAGACTGGTGGCTGACCCTCGGTGGCTATAGTGGTTGTGCGCAGGACTGCGGCCCACTGGGATGGAGGTTCAATTCCAGCTCAGAGGAGCAAAGGCTGGGCCTCCTACTCCCACCACCAGGGCAGTGATGCCAAAAAAAAACACCAACAACAAGACTGGTGTTTGTTGTTGTTGTATCTGATTCTCTTGTCTAGATGAACGTTTTGAATGGGCCTGGAACATCAGTAAGCCTTTTGACAAATCTTGCCAAAGTCGAACATATTTTCCCTCCTTTGTCTTAAATACTTTTCAGAAGAGTCACTGGCTCCTTCAGAAACACAATTCATCTCGTCGAGTATCTTTCCTACTAAGTCACACAAGAAAGGCTAAGAACGTGAAAAGGGGCTAAAAAACGGAGTTCTCGTATGGCCATCAAAGGCTTGGCATGATGGGCGGTACAGCCTGCGGCTTTCCCTTGGCGGAGCTTCTTCAGAGTGTGTGCCTCTCGGGGATGACTTTTATCCCAACCGCTCACAGTGGGGTGCTTCCTCTTTTCATGACACTGCTCTTGCTCACTCTGACTAATCTCGGTGTGATTGCTAATACCCGCCTAATGAGTGCCTTCTATGGGGAGCACACTGAAGAAAAATTTGAATGGAATGGGAGAAAAGACACCTGGGGGGGGGGGGGGGGGTTGGAAGAGTCCCTTAGAGGCCCATGAAGTGCAACCCCCACCCCATTCCCCCCACCCACCCCCAACAAGGAGCACCAAGGAGAGCAAAGCTGTGTGTTTTTATAAACGTAGGAGACTCTGATCATTGCACTTACCAGGAATCTGCTTATAGAACGGACACTGCCTTTTCTGTAGGCCTCCTGTAGTAGGGAATTCTGAGGCTGCTGGGGGCCGCCTAGGCAGCCCGCCGCCAGCTCGTCTCCTGAAGCCACGGCCTTTACTGGCGTTGACGGGCCCAGACTCGGTCTTGCTGGTGTGTTCTGACTGCCCAGACGCTCCTTCTGGCAGCGCACTTGACTTTCGACGCCTCTTTCGTTGACGTTGTGCTCCCTGACTGGGAAGCTCCACCGGGAGGGGGCTCTCTGTTCCGTTCTGTGCATCCGGTTCCGCATCACTTAAAGAGGCTTCTGCTTTCCTCTTGCACCGCAAGGCCCTCTTCTCCTTAGGACTCACAGCTGGACTGGTTCGAGCCCTCTTCTTAGGACTCACAGCTGGACTGGATCGAGCTCGCTTCTCTTTAGGACTCACAGCTGGATTGGAGTTGGTTCCCTTCGCCGCACTTTCCTCTGGCAAATTTTCTTCTTTCCTCTTAGGTGGCAGTCCAAAGTACACCCCTATGTCCATTTGTTTCATGGCCTTGTTAGAATGCCTTGTATCACCCTGGGGACCAGGCGGCCCTGTTTTCCCAGGCGTAGCAGTGAGAGGCGTGCTGGGAAAAGGATCTGAGTTCAAGGCAGAAATGCCACTCCCCAGCACACCACAGAAACGGAGATTAGAGTAATCGGTGGCACAGCCATCCTCATTTGGTAATACTATGGTTTGACTTTGGCTTCGACGGAAAGGAAGAGGCTTTTCTCCCTGGATTTTAAAGGGGGTTAATACTTGACTTTCGAGTAACGGAAGAGGAACTTGACGGGAAAGAGCAAATTTTTCAGTGGCCTGGTTCCGGCCCTTTGCTCGAGGGGAGGGGGACTCTTGGGCGGCAGCCCAGGCTGCTGCAGGTGTGAACATCATAAAGCCGTCCCCCAAGTCGGCTGGGCCATCACAGGACATGGCTCTCTCACTGCCTTGGGAAAGAAGCTGTGAGAGGTCGGAGAGGGTGTGGTATTTATACAGGTCTTCCTCGTCCTGGGACTGGGTGAAGAAGCCGCTCTCTGGCTGGGCCTGCAGCGGGGCTCTGCGGAGTTCATGGAACAACGATCGACGGCGCTTGCCTTGGGTGCCGGTTTGGGGGCTTTCCATGGAAAACAGGTCCCGCTGTGAATCCTCCAGCTCTTCATCACTCTGAAGTGGCGAATAGGAGATTTCACAGTTGCTGACGTCATCTTCTGGCCATGGCAGGTGGTGGGGCTGGGGGCTGTCTGATTCTTGGTCAGCTGGAGGCAAAGCCTCTCCGGGCCGTTCGTCGTGAGGGACACACCCAGAAAATGTCAGAGGTCGCTGGGCCTTCGGGGAATGTGTAGAAAGGGGAACCTTCTGGCTGGCTTGCATGGCACGCTGAGATTTTGCTGGACGCCATCTCCCCAAGGAGGTTTCATCTGGAACGTTCTCAAAGTTCTCGATTCCTTTCTCCTTCGGGGGCCCTCTTTCCTCAAGGCTGCCGAGGAAGCCGGAGTTGGTCTCGCTGGAGCCATTAAACACGCCATGCGCTGTGGGTGACGGGCAGCTCAAAGAGCTACTACCTGCCCGGTGCTGAGCTAGCAGGAAGTGGGTGTATCTCTTGTAATGAGTGGGAATGGTGGAGGTGCACAGGAGGCCCTCGGGACACTCTGAAATGTTGAACAAGAGAGAAAGTGTCAAGAGGAGCCAAGCTTTGACAGGGTGAGCACTGCGAGCTGACATGCAGTGGGACATCATGAGCCCCACCTGTTGGTACCCAATAAGCTACGCTCAGCTTCGGGCATCAAAAGACAAACATGTAAAGTCTGTACTGGATCCAGTATGGTTTAGCACGGAGGTGAGTTCTCTAACTTGAAACACTCTTCAAATCATCAATTCTCAGCAATTATACTTTAGGGTTCAAACCTTTCCCTTTGCTCCTCTTCCCTATTTACTCTCACACTCCGGAGGCTGCTCCCCAAAAGGACCCTCACCCCCTGCCTAAGGATGCAGAATATTTGCCAAGTAAGTGCTACCCCTTGACCTTTTACTAGGCCATGCTGCTCAGGCAATAAGCCAGTAAAGACTGGTACAAAACCGCCAACTAAGGTTTCCTCTTACAACTACTATAGGTGAACTTAGGCAACCGAGATTTAAGATCCCCGTCTTATTGAATTAGGTTCCATTCTGTCAATACTTTAAATGGTACGCTGGTGGATGTTAAAAGTCCTAGCAATCCAATCCATCATCTTTACAGCTGTCCACACGTGGACCTTCTGCGACTACAATTTGAGATTCAATGGACTAGGCTGGCTAATGAACCTGTTCCTGCTGCTGTCAAATTAGTTCGGACGCACAGCAACCCCCGTGTTATAGACCAGAAGGGTTCCTACGCATTTCCTTGGCCAACAGCTTTAGGGAGACAGTAACCCCCATGTTATAGACCAGAAGGGTTCCTGCGAGTTTCCTTGGCCAACAGCTTTAGGGAGATAGGGAGCTGGGCCTTCATGTTCTTCTGCAGTGCAACTCTGTGGGCTGGAACCACCATCTTCCAGGGAAGGGGCAAATATATGTTGTCACCCAAAGGATTTACGCTGGTTAAAATAGAAAAGCTTCAGTAATCTAGAAATCATTCCCCTTCATACTGTGATGGAGAACCATTCTGTAAATCATCGTGGCATATCTCCACATGTTAACGCTCAGGTTATTATTTTTTAACATGATACACAAGAAATGCTGTCATGTAAAATCAGAAGATGTTGGTGCTTAAGACTGGACTTAAAGTTGCCTCCTAAAGTATTTGTGGCAGGAGGCTCCATCCCACAGAAGATCTCATGGCCAACTTTACCTAGCAAGCATTTAACTCGGAGGTGATCACCACGGGGTTCCACCTTCCATGCCTGAGAGTCAAGCAACTTAAAAGCCAACTCACTGGCTATTAATAAGGTTATTGTGGCTATACTTTTCTAGAATGAGCTAATTACTGTTCGAAAATTACTGTTCAAAAATAGAGTTCTTCTGTATCTTCATGTAGAAGATGAAGTGGACAACTAGAAGTCAATAAAATATTTCCAGAGCCATCATTAACACGAAACCACCCCCAAAGTGATTTTCATTTTACCAAGTTCTGATTCCTCAACCGTCTCCGTACGGCACGCAGGTCTACCTCACTTTACTGCACTTTGCTTCACGGCGCTGTGCAGACACTGCATCATCTTTCACGAATTGCAGACTGGTGGCTACTCTTCTCAAGCAACCCTATGGATACCATGTTCCTAATAGCACATGCTCACTTCACTCTCACAATATTTAACACATGGCAGACGGATCCCGAGTTTACTCGTGTTTATGGTTTAATGCAAAAAACCATCCACTTGTGGTTTAGTGCAAAAAAAAAAACTTATCCAAAACACTTGGATAAGATGGTAAAAATAAATATCCGGTCTTTAAAGCGTCTAGATACTGCACACCACAGACTACAGTACAGTGTAAGCACAACATATGTGCACTGTGAATCCAAAAACTTCATGTCACTCACTTTCTTGGGATATTGACTTCATGGTCGCAGCCTGGATCTGAACTTCTGAACTTACATATAGTTAAGTCCCTGACTCACTCATGGCAACCCGACAGGGCAGGGTAAAACTGCCCCGAGAATTTCCAAGACTGTCACTCTTTACAGAAGTAGAAAGCCTTCTCTTTCTTCCATAGAGTGGTTAGTGGATTTGAACTGTTAACCTTGAGGTTAACAGCCAAATGCATACTATATAACTTCAAGACAGAAAATCATCACAACCCCAGCACCACATATTTCAAGTAGAACTGTCTAGATCTGAAATAGGACATGTGAGTAATTATATTGCTCTAGTTAGAAGGGTCTAGTTAGAAGATAACACCAGCTGTTCTTCAGTTATCATGTGGCCCATTTTTATCATTGGCATCCTTAATAAGCTACGACTTCTTCTATATTCTCTTTCCTGGACAGGAGCATCATGAACACCCCACAGGCATCTTTAGCGCATCAGACATTACTGTTTTTCTATATAGGTTGATTAAAGATGGTGAAATGGGTGACTTTCAAGAATCCTCCTCTACAAAATGTCAATACCACCTCCTTTCACACAGTTATTGTATGTAAAGAGTGAAAGATCCTAGCACAGTAGGTACCCAAGGAACATGTATAAAACACTGAGAAGTTTAGGCACTTTTAGGAAACATCGGGGTGTGTTTCAGTGATTTTTAAATGTGTAATCTTCAATACACTGAAACCACTGGCTGTTAGCTTTTGCCTCTCCGTAAGTCATTAATAAAGCGTCTCCTCTCTTTTGTTGCTTGCCTGCCTTGCTCGCTGCACTGAGCTGGAATGTCTGGTGTGCGGGTCCTTCAGATTAGAGTACATGGAGTGGCCAATGGGTCAGGGGTGGCTGGGCAGCAGGCGACACCCTTGTCTGTGGTCTTACCTGTTTCCGAGACCTGTGGTGAATCTAGGCATTCAAAAACATGCCATCGAGGTGTCTGACCTAGCAATGAGGAAAAAGGCAGCTGGCAATTTGGACAGTTGCCATCATACACGGGGCGTATCTTTGGGGATAGGTGCTTGGTTTTAGGCGTTCTACGCTGCTTTGCTGGCGTGCCCTTCTCATCTTGGGATGCCTGAATGTCCTCTGCACAACTTGACTCGGGACCAGAAGCTACAGAAGTCTGACTGGGGGTCTCTCCTTTGCATGCTTCCTTGTCCTTCTCTTTCGCTTCCACTCTTCTTCCACTGGTGGGTTTTGTATTTCGGCGTCGTTTTGCCTTGTGTTTCCCATCTTGTGCCTTTTCAACCAATTCTGGACTGTCTTCCGGGCCATGTTTCCGTTGCACGTGTTTACGTTTGCTTTTGGATTTGTATTCCCAGATCTCTTCTTCCAAAAAATCATTGTCTGGCATGGCAAAACGGATTGGGAGCCCATTCCACGTCACAAGAATGTTCCACGGGCTTACATTTCTGAGGAACAGACAAAAACGATCAGAACACCCATACAGTTTGTGAGAAACTAAAGTTATGGTGTGGGATGTATTGGCACACTACACACTTTAATACCTGAGCATGCAGGTCGCTCTATTTATTCCTCGGTAAAAAGCAAAAGAAGTTCTTCCCTGTGTGACTTCACTAGAACGTGAAACATAAACAGGAATCCATCATACTTTGAAAAGGAGGCAGGAATGGAAAGTATTGGTTTAACAGCTTCATCTGAGAACAAGCTTTCAGGAGACAACTTTTAGTTCTCAGCAACTGCAGAACAGACCAAATCCAAGCACAGTCCTCAAAGGGCTCAGCAAATGTTCCGATCACTAAAATGGTCACATCGCCTTATAAGGACTATGTGAGAGGTGTGTGATCAGCAAAAAATTAAAATTAAAAAAAAAAAAAAGCCCACAAAACCGGGAGCTGCGCTTCTCGGAGGTTCCTCAACCATCTGGGTGTCCTGGGTCAGTCCACCATCGGCAGTGTACACGCTGCACAGTGAACAAAATTCAAGTATGTGAAGTCGTGCTTGACCCTGTGGTCACACTCCGGGTTCCAGGCCAAGGAAGCGGACCCCCCTGAAGGTGAACGACCCACTCAACGAGCCTCAAAACCGAGGTTCACCTGCCTGATGCCCCCCCGCCAGTTCTAACGTCTCTTTGGATACCAGAGGCCTGCCACCAGTGAGTGGTGTCTTAGGCCACCTCCTTAACCATGCGAGGCCAGCCCCTCGAGGGGGAAAAAAAAAGCCGCAGGCAACCCCCCTCTCCTGTCGCCCCCCCTCCCCTCGCAAAGTTTGAAGACTCAGAGGCGCCGCCTTGGGCGCCCTGACCGCAGCCCACCCGCCACCTGCGCCCCCGGGGAGCGGATCCACGCTCCAGCTGTGGCCGCTCCGCCCGCCGCCTCCCAAGACGAGCGATTCGCGCCCGCACTTTCCATACGCCCCGGCCGGCAAATCCTGCCAGTGCGCCCAAGCCCAAGCAAGCGGATCGTCACTGCCCAGCTTTCAAAAACGCCTTCTTTGGGGATCGACTTACCCCCTTCGCCTCTCGCGCCTTGGCGGGAAGAAAGTCTTACTGCCCGGGCTGTGTCGAATCTGCTGATTGTCGTCTAAGGGCGGGAAGTTAAAACCCCTTCTTCAGATATCTGTGACCTTTTAATAAATCCTGCGCGTTTACTTAGGCTCCACACCGCTAGTTCCTTAAGTGGGAGCTGTCAATCTTTAGCGTTTCTACCCCGCTGTCCCGCCGGCCTTTTCGTGTTGAATCTGGCACTCTGAATCTCCAGGCTCAGCGCGGGCGGGAGCTCGGAGGGGCGGGGTGGTTCGGGTCCCAAGTTGAATTCCCCAACCCAACCCTACTCGTTGCCGCCCGGGGCCACGACGACTTGGACTTTGGCGATCACCTACGGGGTGTCTGGTTGGGGTGTGTGGGGGTAGCCTGGGCGTGGACTCGGGCTGGCGGAGGGCGAGGTGAATGTGTCGTTTCGAAACCAAAGGACCGTAAACGAGGCCTCTCCCCGCACCCCCCCGCCCTTCCCCGAACCCGAGGATCCCGCGGGCCCGGCGGCCGCCGCGGGAGGGACGGGCGAGAACATGGCGGCCCCCGGAGCGCGGAGCTGCAGCCTCGCGGGCCTGCTCCCGGCCCAGACCTCGCTGGAGTACGCCCTGCTCGACGCCGTCACCCAGCAGGAGAAAGACCGCCTGGTCTACCAGTATCTGCAGAAGGTGGACGGCTGGGAGCAGGACTTGTCAGTGCCCGAGTTTCCGGAAGGTGAGGGGCTGGCTTCTGGGTGGGGAAAGCCCTCCCTCCCGGGACCTCCCCTTTTCCTCGGGGCTGGCGCCCTCCCCCGAAACGGTGGGCGCGGCGGGGTCGTGGCGCTGGCGCCCCCATCTGGCGCGCCGCCCCTCCCAAGCGGCGCCTGGCCAGCCCGTGCCTGGACGGGGCAGTTCCTGGAGGGCGGAGAGGTGCATCTTCGTCCTTGTCTCCTGAGCCTGCTCCCCAAGGAGCCCCTCCGCCAATCCTTGCTGGCACGGATGGTCAAGCCCATCTATCGCACCTTCGCCTGTCAGCCCAGCATCCTTAGTCTCACCCTGCCCGCAGCATCCCGGCTAACCCGAAAGGCTCACGCTTCTGAGCACGAAAGGGGCATGGCGTCTGACTTCAATCTCTTTTTTCAACCCACGGGGGCCCGTTCGGGTTCAGTTGAACATCGGAGGCAGGGAAGTTGAGTTTCTTGGCCAGAGCCCCTCAGCCCGTGAATGGATTACAGACCTCGGATGTGTGTGCCCGTGTGTTCCCTGTCTTTGGACGTTGTGGGACTTTTAAAAAATTATCAGGCTGATGCGATTTGCCTGTCTCCAGGCCAATGAAATCTCAGCTTTATGGAGGGAACAGTCATTCTCCGGCGCTGCTGCTGGCAAAGCCCAGCTTGCCATCATTGGCGGTGGGGGTGGGGGGTGGGGAGTTCTAGTTCACCCACCCTGGTGGGGACTGGCCTTGGTGCTGTTGCCATGTCACCTGGCAGTGACACCGAAACCCCATGAATAGTTCATTGGCTGGCTGTGGCAGGGATCAGGTAGCTCACGGGAGGTACGCTGGAACCTTACCTTTCACAGCCTCTTGTGCCGTGTTTCCAAGCTCTTTGCCACGTCAGTGGGGCGCGCTCACCTTTTTCGGTTCCTAAACCCAGATCGTCTTTCTTAAGACTAGGCAAACTGCGGCTCTGTCAGTGGGAACATGGGGCTCTGAAGCAACCTTGAAGACGTTTGAAGGTTGTTACTTCCGATCAAGGTGATTTTCCATTTGTTTGGAAGAACATATTGAAGGCTCTTGAGTGATTTTACAGTCGTTAGGAGGGACAGGATTGGCTCTTCGGTCTCAAGAGTTTGCTGACCCCTGGTCTGTCTCATGAAAATCCCTTTACACGGCTGTGCATTCAACTCGTCCGTGACAGGTGCGGGGGCGGCGTTAGGTGCCATTGAGCAGGTTCCAACCCAAAGCGACCTGTGCACAACCGAAGGGAACACTGCACAGCCCTTCGCCGTCCTCACCCTTCTCCCTAGGCCCACGCCCATTGTTGCAGCCACTGTATCAGTCCTTCTCCTTGAGGGCCCTCCTCTTGGTCACTGCCCCTCTCCTTTACCAAACACAATATCCTTCTCCCAGGACTGGTCTCTCCTAACATTATGTCCACAGTACGTAAGACAAAGTCATGCTATCTGAGAACGCTGGCTGTACTTCTTCTAAGACAGACCAGTTTGTCCTTTTTAGCAGTCCGTGGTACTTTCACTATGTTTTTGCAACACCGCAATTCAAACACATCAGCTCTTCTTCGATCTTTATTCAGGGTCCAACTCTGACATGCTTATGAAGCCATTGAAAATGCCATCGCTTGAATGAGGCACACCTGAGTCCGCTAGGTGACACCCTTGCTTTTCAACGCTTTAAAGCAGTCTTGTGCAGCCGATTTACCCAGAACAACTAGTCTTGATCTCTCGACTGCTGCTTCTGTGGAGCATTCCATGTGGAATCCAGCAAGTTGAAATCCTTGATGACGTCAACCTTTTCTCCATTTAGCATGTTGTATCCTACTGGTCCAGTTGTGAGGATTGGGGTCTTCTTCACATTCGGTCGTCATCCAATCCTTCAGCACGTGTCCCAAGTCCTCACTTTCAGCAAGTCAGGTTGTGTCTTCTGCATGGGGCAGGTTGTTAATAAATCTTCCTTCCATTCCGATGCCACCACATTCTTTATAGAACTCAGCTTCTCTGATGAATTGCTCAGCAACAGTTGACTAAGTACGCTGAGAGGCTGGAACCCTGCTGCATATCTTTCCTAATCTCAAACCTTGTAGTCCCTTTTTCTGCTCACTGCGGCTCAATTCATGTCCAGGTTCCACATAACCACCATGAAGTGTGCTGGAATTCCTCTTAAAGCTTTCTCTGGTTTGTTCCCTACACAGTCGAAGGTCTTTGCGTAGGCAATAAAACACAGACATCTTTCCGGTTGTGGCAGTCAACATCATCCACTGCCTACTTTGGCGAAGGGATGGAATCAAGCAGATCATAGCCAATGAGGTCTCTGTGTGGGCCTGGCTTCTCCTGCGGATTGTGGGAGCTCAGGTCTTCCTCCAGGGAGGCGGGGTACACACTCACTCAGCGAGGCATTCCTATTGACATGCTCATGGAGCTACACTGATGAAGCCAGAGCCCTGAAGCTGGAGGAGCCACGTGGACATTCACACCAGCGCTGAGATGCTTCTGTCGTCACTGGATCCGCAGGACATTGTACTCCCTGGCCTGTGATCTCTCTGCATTTGGTGTCATTGCATGTGTTGCCTGACTGAAGAGGAATTTTAGATGGGTGTCAAACATATGAGTTAATATCAGACTTAGGGATTGATCTGGACTGGACTGGGATGTTTTCTTAATATACATTATAATATACATGTACTCTTTATATAAAACTCTTAGACACATGAGTGTCTATGAATGTGTTTCTTTAGTCAACCCAGACTAACACACTGGTATTCTCTGCTCTGAGCCAACAATGCTGTCTCTTGTTCTAAGGTTCAGTGCAGCTTGAACTGATTCCTAGAGCCCCATTGCTTCTTGCTCAAATGCTACCTGCTGAAGTAGTGAAATATAGACCAGTTCTTTTGGGTACAGTTCCTGAATACTTTTTATCTTCTTTTGATGCTTCCTGCAGCATTCTGGGCTTGAATGCCCTCTTCCGGCCTTTCAGTTTCAGATGTAGAACCTGTTCTTCATTTTTGGATTTCTAACTCTAGGTCTTTGCGCTTTTCATTTTAATACTTGACATTGGCTTCTTGAGCTGCCATTTGAAATTTTCTATTCCGCTCTTTGATTTCTTCCTTTCTTCCATTTACTTACATTACCCTACACCTGCCAGGTATATTAGAGCTTAATTTCTGAGTATCCTGTCTGCAGAAGGCTATGGGTAACATTTGAAGCCCAAAGTCTCTATGCTGATCTCCCCTGGGGAGTAAGTCTCCATTGAATTCCTTCTGACACCATTGACAAGAGACCTGAATAGTCTTGCTCTGGCAGGTTGGGCAGAATGCATTGGGAAGTGGATTGCCTCCATTCCTTCTAGTTGGAGAGCCCTGTACTGGGGGTTGCATACACCTGACAGGTCTTGTTTGACTACCTTTGTTAGAAGGCCCTGGGCCAATCTTGTAAACTCCTCTAACATACCTGGCCCAGACATGGTCCTACTTGTGCTTCTGTAGTCCACCTGTAACTGTGAGGTATTGATCTGCTGCCAGTCGGAACTGGCAGTTTCATTTGGGTTCCATGCTTTATTTAATTAGTTACCTGATGGTAACTCCTTGGACACCATGATGACTTCATGCTAGTGGCCTCCCTCTTCCGAATGACTTGTCTCTGTCTTTGTTCCAATTAGGTTTAAGTTTAGTAAGTGTAAGACATACTAAAATGTTCTCCTTAAACGAAGTTTGAGATTGGGCTCTCTTTGGCACCCTAGAACAAAGGTTAGCCCTTTAAGCCCACTTACAGGCATCTTAGGACCTTTCTTGGTATAGTAGGTTTGGAATTGAATTGCTAACTGCATTTTCCCTGGTTCGAATCCATCAGTCACTCCTCCTCGGGAGATGATAAGGCTTTCACCTCCCATAAAGATTTACCACTTCAGAAGAGTTGTTATGAATCGGAATCAACTCAATGACTATAAGTTTAGGTTTTTGAATTAGAGGCAGGTTGGAATAAAAGACTGGAGATTAGCTTCTGAGAGGTCATGTGGAGCAGTAGTACTTTGTACACACCTGGTGGCCAAGAATGAAAATCAACTCCATAGCAGCTAATTAATCCTAAGTGTCACTTAACAATTCTTAACCTTCAGCTTCAATTGCTCATTTGTGCCTAATTCTGTATGCATACCTAATTCTGCATGCAATTAAGTCCTCTTACTGTTTGATATTTTCTCCTGCTGCTCGTGGATTCGTATGTTAATTTTTCCTTTTTCACATGCACACAGACTCTTTCCTATGAATCCCACTTGTTTACTAGTGTGTTCTTATTTGTGCCTGCTTGTCCACAGCAGCTCTCCCCCCTCCTTTCTTCCTCCCACCTTCTCCTTCCTGCCTTCTCTCAGCCTGTCATCTTTTTAGGCTTGTCTCCATGGTCATTTTCTTTTTCTGTACGAGTACTTGTTTTATCATAGTCATGAAAATACATGATTCTTTTTTACTGTTTATTGCTAGAAAACGATATAGTCTTATAATCTGTAAAATAATAAATACAAATGCTCTAGCCTTTAAAGAGTACTGTTATCTTAACTTTTTTGTCATAACACTACTGTGAAAGTTCCGTAAGTTCACATCAACCTTGTAAATAGAATGCAGGGGTAGAGGCTAGTCTGTCAATCAGGTCACAAGGTATCACCCACAGGAGGATTCTGGGTACTGCCTCTTTTTCTTCTGGGAGGAGGAGCACTCTCTGCCACACATTCCTGTCGACAAGCCACACAGAGCGACGCTGTGGCAGCCAGAGCTGTGGAGCTGGAGGCTCCCACGCCAGCACCAAGCTCCCTCTGCTGCCACTGGATCCACAAGACTTCCCACCCACTGGTCTGTGACCTTCCCGCATTCAGCATGATTACACGTGCTGTGCGTTTACTGAATTTATGAACTAGTGTCGGACATGTGGCCTAGGAGCAGACTTAATGGACTTGATCTGGAATGGACTGAATGTTTTCTTATTATAAAATTATCCTTTGATATAAAGCTCTTTCATATACATAATGACTGTCTCTGGATTTGTTTCTCTAGCAACCCGGCCTAACACAACTACTCTTAGAAAAAACAATGGTTCATCTTTTGAGGTGTAGTTTTGGATTCATTTTCTTTCTCTTGGTCTTTGCCTTTCATCACTGTAATTTTGTGTGAATTTCAGGATTGGAATGGCTGAACACCGAAGGACCCATTTCTATCTACAAGGATCTCCGTGGAAAAGTAGTCGTCCTTGATTTCTTCACCTACTGCTGCATAAACTGTATTCACCTGTTGCCTGACCTTCACTCATTAGAACACACATACTCTGATAAAGGTATCTGCTCTTTAATTAATTTCTCAGAAACTGTCGTTGCCTGGACATGGAGAGACTAACCCAGTGCCATTTTCAGTTTTGATTTATCTGGACCCTCTTACCCAGTGCCATTGTCAATTCTGATTTATCTGGACCCTCTGTAGGATTTGCAGGAGCGGGTAGCCTCACTGTTCTCCAGTATAATAACTGGTGAGTTTGAACAGCCAACCTTAGAGTAAACACATTAGCAATGGAGGGCTTATCCCAAAGCACCACTTGAAGACTAGCTGATTTACGTGCTCATAGGCAAGTGGCCCTCAAGACTTCAGTGATTCTAAAAGTAATGTTAAATCTCTAAGAATTCCCCGTGCCATTTCATAAAGTGTTAAGCTTAGCGATAATGCTTTCTCTACCTGAGGGACCATGTGTGTACTTTTCTCCATGTAGACTTTTAGTCTGTGCTTTCTCTGAGAATAGGGCATGCGTTACTTTTTCACGACAAATATTCACCAAAATTGGTTTCTCTGAAAAATGAAATGTCTGACTCCCGCTTTTAATTTCCATGATATGAACTACAGTGGAATCCCATATATTTAGCTGTTACTTTTTCTGTGTCTCAGCTTCATTTAAAAAGTTTCTAGATCATATAAAGGAACTATCTTTTATAGTATTATTAATTCTTAAGCAATAAAAGATGACTTGATGGATCTTCAAAAATGCTTATGGAAATATTCTTTCATTTTATTCTTTCAAGAACTTTTTGAAGTTACCTTGTACTTTGTTCTAGCAGTTTTTAAAAAGGTTAAAGATTTTGGGGGGGTGGGGGGGGTGGGGAGGCATCACTGCCTCTGGTGGTCGTGGGTGCCACCCAGTGCTGCTCCTGAGAGCCGCCGCTGCATTTGAACCGCCAAGCCCGCGGTCCACAGTCCTGCACTCAACCACTTATGCCACTGGGGCTCAGCCCTAAAGATTTTTTTTTTTTAAAACCAATCGTTCTTTCTAAAAGAGCATGGTGAAGGGAAGGAAAGCTAAATAAAGAGTATACTTATTTATGTTTAAATTCACTGACCTTTACTCTAGGAATAGATAAAAAGGAGATAAGTGACTAGTAAAGATGGGGATAAAATATACTTTGCAAAAATGATGAATATCTTGAAACTTTAAGACAAGCAGTTGTAAATAAAGTCTTCAGTGCAATTGAAATGTGAACTATTTGTAAGATTTGTCAAGAACTCATCTGTGTACTTCTAAAAGCTAAATTGTGTCAAAAGTTCATTTGCTGACTTACAGGAAGCTGGTGGCATAAGCAGTTTATCTAGGTGTCTGCTGTGTAACAGACCACAAATTGCTCATATGCAGGTGCCAGTTGAAATGGAAGGAAATTAAAACAAGCCCACTAGAGTCCCAAGTATAGCCTTCAAGAGTGTCCCAAAAATACAGTTGACACATTAAACACTGACTGAAGACCAGACAAATTGTGGGATGACATCAGAGACCTCATACAAGAAGAAAGTGGAGGTTTATTAGACAGAAAAGAGCAAAAGAGACAAAAATTGGCTGTCAATAGAGACCCTGAAACTTGCCCTCAAGTGTATTGTAGCTAAAACAAATGGAAAAAATAATGAAATGAAAAGTTCAAACAAAAGCTCTCAAAGGACAGGTTGAGAAAACAAAGCAAATATTATGAAATGTGAAAACTGGGAAATAGAAAATCACCAGGGAAGGAAGCATTCGAAAATGTTGGCTTCAGGTGGAGGAAAAAAAAAAGCAAGAAAAATTGTAAGCTGTAAGCGACAGCACTGGCAAATCATGGAATGACACAGGAAGCATCGAAAGAAAATGGAAGGAATACAGAGTCACTGTACCAAAAAGATTTGGTCCAATTTTCATTTCAGGTGATCGCATATAATCAGTCTGATGATCATGAAGGGAGAAGTCAGAGCGCCATTGATGGCACCGATGAAAAATAAAGCTCCAGGAATTGGTAAAATGGTCATTGAAGTGCTTAATATTCTGATACAGCTCTCTCCATGTGCTCACTTATCTCTGTCAAGAAATTTGGAAATGAGCCACTTGGTCATCCACTTTCCTGGAACAGATTCCTATTAGTGCCCATTTGAAAGAAAAGGGATCCAACAGCATGCGGAATTTATCAGACCGCACCATCAGGAGCACATACTACAGCAATCCACGGATAAGGATTCGCAAGAGGATTTTGAACAAGGGATATCACGATATCATTGCAAGGGTCAGGCAGAATTTGGCTGAAAGCAGAAAACACCAGATGTTTACCTGTATTTTTTTTTGACTGTTTAAAAGCACTGGGTTCTGTGCATCATAACAAATTAGGGAAAATATAAAAATGCAAATTCCAAACAGGTACTTGTGTTCCTGTAGAGTCTTGTACATCCATCATGAGGCAGTCGTGTGCACAGAAGAAAAGAGGACTGCTTGGCTTCCAGGTAAGAAAGGTGTATCCTGGTTGTGCCCTTTTACCATACTTAATCAGTATGTATGCTGAACATAGCCTCTGAGAGGCTGGAGTGGAAAGAACACGTTGGCATTTGAGGAAAGATGGATTAACAACCCGTGATACACAAGGGCACACAATCTTGCTTGCTGGAAGACAAGAGGACTTGGAGCACTTACTGATGAAGATCAAAGATTACAGCCTTCAGTAAAGATTAGACTTCAATATAAGGAAAACAAGAATTCTCACAACTAACAACGGAGCCAATCAGCAACATCATGATAAGTGGAGAAAAGACTGGAACCACAATCAATCCTCAAGGAAACAGCAGCCAAGAAAGAAAAAATGTCAGATGGAGTTCTAAGATGTGTCTGGCGAGCCGTGGTATTTTGAATTACCTCACATGCCTGCAAGAGCTAGAGAATAAGAAAGAACAGAGAAAAATGCGTGCATTTGACTTACGCTGTTGACGAAGAATATTGGATGTGCCCTGAACTGCCAAAAGAATGAACAATCTGTCTGGGAAGAAGTACAGCCAGAATGCTCCTACGAAGAGAGGTTGGCAAGACTTCATCTCATGGGCTTTACACTTGTTTTCAGACCAGACCCGGGAGAAAGACATCATTCTTGGTAAAAAGATAGAGGATCAGCAAAAAAATACATTTCTACAGGAAAGTGAAAGACTTGTATACAGAAGTTATAAAACATTACTGAAAGAAATGAAGGGGGGAGAGAGGAGTGGGGGGAAGCCCCCAAACTCTCTGCCATATGCTGTCAGCCCTCTGGCTTTCTGAGGCTGTACCTCTTTAGGAGTAGAAAGCCTCTTGTCTTTCTCTGTTGGAGTGACTGGTCAGGGTTCCTAGCAGGGTTCCTGCAAGAAATGAAAGGAGAGACCTAAATAAGTGGGAAGACCTTTCACTCTCATGGAGTTGTTCAGTTGTTATTACTGCCCAATGTGGAGGAAGGAAGTACGCATTCACGGTACTCCCTGTCAAAAGTCCAACCTTTTTCTTTGTACAAGTGGAAAATCTAATCCTCAAGTTTAAACAGAATTGTAAGAGGCTTTGAATAGCTAAAGGAACCTGGAAAACTAACAGAGGTGGAGTTTGCACACTTTGCATTATAAAGCGTACAAGAAGACTACAGTAAGCTGCTGGTACTGTTTTAAGGGTCGATGTACAGGCCAGTGGAATAGAGTAGAAATTCCAGAGGTAGACTGATTTATGACAAAGCTGCCCAATCTATTGGAGGAAGAATAGTCTCTTCAAGAAAATGGTGCTCTGAAAATTGGCTCTTTTGTCCAAAAGGATGAAGTTGGGTCTATATGCATATTCCATGGACAAAAATTCACTGAAGAAGGGTCTGTGATTGAGGTGTAGTCAGTTACTTAATAAGGCCCTTCTAGTCATAATCACACATACGATGCATTACAAATTCTAGCCTCTGAGCCTGTGTTTCTGATTCCATTTGGGACGTGGTTCTGTTGTACTGAAGGACGAGATTAGAAGGTGCGCTTTGATAGGTTTGGACCACCAAATCTGTGCTTATCCGATGCTTACCCAGTAGTGCTACCAACACTCCTGAAAAAGACATGAAAGCAGGCTCAGACACTTAAACGCCATTGTTCATGGCAACATTATTCGCACCCAAAAGGTACACAGAATCCGAATGCGAACATGAAATACCCAGAATAGGCATAGGCTGAGGCCAGGGGCTTGTGTGAGAGACATGGGGACTTAGTGTTTAAGGGATATTGAATTTCTGTGTAAAAGGTAGCGGAAGAATAGGCAGCCAAGTATTGTAATGGTTCTACAAGTGAACAGAGTTAATGCCACTAAATTTTGTCACATTTTTTTAAAAGTCAAAATAATTTATCTGTGTGGTCTATGGGTATAAAACATATGGGCATCTCTCACAAAGTTGTAGATACCTACTTCCTATTCCATCATTTATTAAATGTACCAGGAACTGTAATTGCAAAGGGAGTAGTCACAAAATGGATTAAAAGCACTGTAGAATGATCAGAGGAACAAACACATAATCCGTCTTGGCACAAGGACAGCCAGAATGCTCCTTAAAGGGGAGCACAGGGAGACTTCTTACTTTAGACATATCGTCAGGAGAGACCAGTTTTTGGAAGAAATAAAGTCGAAGGTCAGTGAAAGAGAGGCACTGGATCAGACAGTGCCTGGGACAGTGGGTTCCAACCCAGCTGTTGTGAGCCCCATGCAGGGCCAGGCAGTGCCCCCTCTCTGCTGTACACAGGGTCCCTGTGAGTTGGCGTGAACTCAGTGGCACCTTAACAAGGACAACACGGAGCCCAAAGAAAGCAGTAGCTAATTTTAACTAGAAGCGTTAGGGTAAGAGTTCTCAAAGGAGACAATGTGTGTGGGGCCTTAAAAATGGGCAGGAGGGTGCCGGAAAACAGGGAGGAGGGACGCTCCTGGCTAAGGAAGCATCAACCCCCAAATCATGGAATTGCGAAAGGGTGGGTTTCTCCTGGGAATGGGAAATCGTTCTTCTGGGATTACTCTACAAGGGGAGGTGGAGATTTGGACCACAGTGTAAAGGACTGGGTATGACGTTCTAAATAGTTCAGACTTTTTCTTCCATTGAGGAAGTGATGAAGTTTTTTTAATTTTGTTTTGTTTTCATAGAAGAGTGATCTAACAATTATGCATGTTTTAGAAAGGCAGGCACCACACACTGGGAGAAGACTCCCAGTGTTTACTATTTTCTTACAACAATCACATCTGAAGGACTGTACTTTGTTAATCGACTAACCCCATACCTGCATCTACTTCAGTCACTTCTGGGAGTGGATCCTGGTGTCCCTTTACCATTGTCTTGGTCATTCCTTGACCTTTTATCTTTGTAACATATTGTGACAAAAATCGAACTTTTTTTTTATATACAAATACCTTCCTAAAAATGGCATTCTTTCTAAGTGGTCTCAACTGTGCAGTTTCAAAGAAACATAATTTTAGTGATATGGAACTCTAAGAATACCGTGAACTTAAAAAGTTTTCTATTGATCAGAAGTTAATTCTAATTAATATTCATTGAATCAGGCATACCCAGAGCTTGGCACATGAAAGTTCAATAAGCTGTCACTAAATTAAATTTGCTTTCTTGGAGCTAAATGTCTTGTCCCATTATTATCTGATGTTTCTGAACGTATCTGCCAACAGTGCTATTTATATTCTTGAAACAACATTCACCAGCCTATTTTAAATTCTGTAGGATGTTCAGTTCATTTTATCAGTAAGCCAGAAATGTCCAGCTGAGTGAGGAAGTACTTATTAATTCAGAAATGCCTTGGAAGAGGCCCAGTTGAATAGCCAGTGATCTTGCCCTAGAAAAAAGCTTTTAACTGTTTGTAACTCAGTTTGTAATGGTAACCGGTATCATTTACACAATGGAATAAAAGAAATGACAAGTACCAAAAACTTAAGGTAAAACTTACATATGAGCACTTAATGGTCTTGTAATAACCATAATGACTATGCTTTAAGTTTGTTATTAATTCATATTAACTTAGCATCTCCTTATGCTAAACTGATAGATACCAAGGTGGGTTTTTTAGCTTTGTCTTTCATTTTCTACATGAGAGTTTCTGAATACACCAGTGCTTTGGGGGCTGACTGCTAACCAAAAAGATCAGAGGCTTGAGCCACTCCCAGGAGGGAGATTGCAGCCCATGGGCTTCCATAAAGATTTACAACGCTGGAAACGAGGGGGCAGTTCCACTCGGTTCTCCAGCGTCAGTCAGAGTGGGCTCCACAGCTAGAGGTGGGGTTTGGTTATTACATAATACCCACATTTAGCACAGTGGCTGTTATCCAAGGATAAACATTCTGGAAGGGAAAGGGACAAATTAAGAAACTTGGCATATTTTGAAATGAGATTGCTAAATGTATGTTAATATATAACTAAATCAGACTTATACGAAATCAAACTTTTAAAGCCTTAAATGTTGTAATGCTCCCAAATAAGTGCTGGTATTCTCATTATGCAAAATATACTGTAATTTTGTGTTATTAAAATTTTAAAGAATCCATCTCTAAATTTATGGTGAAATGAAGTACAAGTGAGTTGATCGACCATTTCACTGGAGGAGCCCTGTCACCACCACCACCACCACCCCCCGCCCCCAGGTTTCCAGTTAGTTGCAGGACTCATAGACTCAGCATCCAGCTCAACACACAACTGGGAGCTCTTCCATTAAAGGAATAGAGACCATAATCAGCCAAGGGAAAAGGTCAGAGGTCAGGCCTGAGCTTTGAGAGTCTTCTCCCTGTTGAAGTCCCACAGGATGATTCCCCCAGGAAGGAGTAGCAACAACATGGTTGAAATGGGTTATCAGCGTGGGAAGCACGTTAGAAACGCAGTACCAAGGACGGTTATTAGAGACCGCTCACACAGGCAGTGTCCGCCTGGCAGGTCCTAGTATCTCAAGGAGAACAGGTGTACCACACAAGCCAGATGATTTGTCTAATCAATTTGGACACATGAACCAGTTCTTATCAGTTCTAGGAGTGATGGGAGCCCTTCCCAAATTCAACCCCCCAATTGTCGGGCAAGAACCAGTCAACCATCGGGCAGGATTTCAAAGGGTAGCAGCCAGGCCAGCTCTGTGTACTCTTTTCTGCACAGACGCACACACCTGAGCAACTCCTCTATTATTTTGCATTCTTAAAAATATGTCCAGTTTGTGTATATAGCGTAGACATAATCTAATGTTTACTTTGACAAGTTGTCAAATTTTTAATCTCTGCTTCAATTTAATGTTCAATGAATTTGATCCTTTCATGTTTCCATTGTTGTAAAAATTACAATTCCACCTCTCCAGCATCTTCTTCCTATACTTTTCTCCTGAGTCAGGGTATGCTATCCATCCTGGACTTCCTTGAATTTCCAAGAATATTACTATTTTTCTTGATTTAATGCTTTCGACTAGTATACCCTTAGAAAGGGTAGGGAAAGAAAGGTGAGAAGATACTGCAAAGGTGGGGTTTGATTTTTATAATAAAATGGAAATGCAAAGAAGGATTTCTGCATGAAGGTGACGTGACCAGATGCCTGTGATTTGAAAGATCAAGCTGACCCCAGAGGGGTACTGAGGGTCAGATAAGAACGAATAGAGATGTTAGGGGATAAAGCTATTGCCATACTCCCTGTAAAACATTGATTTTTATTGGAGGCATAAAAGTCAACGGTACTTGATCATGGATAGATGTGGGTAGTGAGGGAGGGCTGGGTGGTTATCACAGCAGTGTCTGGGTTAGGTTTCTGAGGTGTGTAAGTAGATGAATGATGATGCCTTTCACTGTCAGGAGACTCGAGAGCAAGGTCATGTATGCGCTGGGATGTCATAGGTTTAGTGTAAGATATCTTGAGTTTTGAGTACAAGCTTTCAGACTTGCACTGAATCACAGTGCTTTTAGGATGAAGAGCCAAATCCTTGGCTTTAAGGCAGGCCCCTGTCTGTCTGCATTCTCATGCTTCTCATTATCCTCTATACATAGTCACCATCTTCATTCCTCTTCATGCTCCCCTTGAGATACGTTGCATTTTCTTCCTGGACTCCTTCAGCACCCTCTTCACCACGTCAGTACTTTGTCAGTGATCTCACCACAGTCACCGCACCTTCAGGGAAGTATTGGGCTTCATTGATCAGAAGGAGAGTCACAAAAGCATTGGAAGAAGAAAATGTCATGGATTGGTTAGTAGCTAGTAGAATGTGTTGATATTGGATATTGGGGAATAGTGTACAAGTTAAGGAAGAAGAGGCAACTGATCTTTACTTTTTGAGACTCAAATGTGAGCTCTAACTAATAACAAATCAACCAATTGGAACAATGTAAAGAACTAGATGAAGATGGAACTAACCTGGTTGTACTCTTGGCCGCTCTGATAGGTGGTTTTTGACTTGTGTTAATTATTATGGTAAAATCCACATGCAGATATATAAACGATAGAAGGAGGACTTCATGGGATCTAGCTAACTGAAATTTGATGAGAGATGAAAGGAGACAATGTATAATGTAAGAAATCCTAAGTGGGTGGGCTTTTATGATCAATAAAAGGAATGGGATTAAGCCTGTAAACTGCCGCTGTGTCCCTGTAATCACTCCTGTTGTCATCGCTTCAGTCATTGTGAGCACAGTCTTCTGGATTCAGCTGTTCTAAATGGAATCACCTTTCTGTGGCAGGGCCGATAGAGTGGAAGGAAGCAGGGGGGCACCTTGTTCTGTGGGCGTTCGTGTGTTGACTTGGCTTTGCCAGCAATTGTAAGCTGGCCGAGGTGATTGCTTCCCTTTCGCTTTTGACTCCTGGCCTGGCCTCAAGAAGGTCTAGTGTATTCACAGAAGGTAAAACAGTTCAGGGAGAGTCACTAGAGACCTTCCTGATTAACCCCTGATCACTCCTACCAGATAGTCCTGTTCCCTCTCTCCTTTGTGGCATGTTGTCCTTCCTTGTGCTTGAGCCCATCCCCACCCATGGACAAGAGCATGGAACTGTCCCGGCTTGATCCCTGGAGGCTTGAATGCATAGCATCATGATCTTACCCTTATTGGTATCATCATTTGATCCCTGTCTGCCTTCATTAGAGAAGACTGGGTTCTGGCTTGTACTGTTTGTTAGTGTTTGAAACCTCATTTTATAAGTTAATTCTAACTCGTCATACATACATCCATGCCCTTAGGAGTTTATAGTATACATGTATACAGCATAGTGCTTTGAATGATGCTGTGGGAATTGAGAGGTTGTGTGATTTAAGACTTTTATAGAATACGGACTTTTAAAGAAATGGTAAGACCCCTCATGATATATTGAAAGTCAGACCTTAACACAGGGTTGTTTTGTTTGTTTGTTTTTAATTAAAAAGAGAAAAGGTTAGCCTTTCAGATGATTGAGGCATACTCAGGCTGGCCAGAGGAAGTACTATAGGAAGAAGAAAATGGAGCTTATTTATAGTATATAACAGCAACATTGAACATTTATTAGATGCATACCATACACACCTAATTAGGTGTCGTGAATTGTGAAAAAATATTTAGTTACATTTTTAATTTTTATGAATTTATTTCTTTAAAAATTGTCTATATCCTTCACAGGAAGAGACAGTTATACATTTAAACAAACTTCCACATTTTTTTTAAAAGCAATGTCTGAGCGAATAATAGGCAATGCAATCAATAAAATCGGATTGCGCTGAAGCAGGGGAGAGAGAAGGTCAGGGATTTCCACACACGAGGAAAGCTTCGCTCACCATCTGAGGAGGTGCGTCTGCGATGAGTCCCATGGTACGCATGAGAAAATCGAGGGAGCGAGGACGGAAGGGACTTGGCAAGTGTCACTGAGCAGTGGGTGCCCGAGCTAAGATGTGGAACCGCGGAACCTGACTGCATCTGCCAAGCTTTCCGTCCTCTGAGAAATTGGCCCATCTGGGCAGGCGATGTTGCAGTGAGGATTTTATTAACTTGAGCTATGGAGCAGTGCTTAGGGCAGATACCATACCTAAAATTACTCATTACTTATTTGATCCCTTTCTTTTCATGAAAGGCTCTTTCTTTCCAGAGATGACGCAGAATTGAATAGTGCAAGCAATTGCATATTAGGAAATTTTACCGGGACAGATAACAATGATTTTTCTATTTTTGTAGCATTTGTGGTTAAATAAACAAGGATTTGAAAGAGACATGCCCAGAAGAACAGCTTTTATGTGTGTTCGGGGTTTTTCCCCAAACAGGAAGCAAGCTATTATTTTAGCTAGATTTAACATTAAAGTTAAATCTGTAAAAGTTACTGCATTTTAAAAGATCGTTAAGAGTAAAACATACTAGGAAATGACATTCAGTTTCAGAACAAACTTTAGACCAAAATAAAAATGCCATGAATAATTTGAATGCCAAATTATAACATGAGTTATAATTGAGTTTTGCTGCTTTTTCCCCCATTTCTTTTAGTATTAGAAATTTTGTTTTGGATGAGGTTTTTCTAAAATTCCCTTTAAAATATTTTTGTTTTAAAAATGTATTCTCATATAAAGTACAGGATTTACTTTATATGAAGTAGGATACTCAGAATTCGTGATGTAAGACTAGCGTTAGGTCGTGAAACTATTTGTGGTTTTCCCACATCATGACCATATTGTCATTCCAAGTGTTATATGAATAAATGTGTACCAGCTGTGTAAAAGAAAGAAGAGATTTGTGGTTAATCAATTAATAAAATGTCAAAGGAGAAGATTTACTTTAATTGCATCTGAATAAACCTGATGGTTTAAGAGAATAGTAAGTATTGAGCCATCATCCCTCTTTTCAGGTATGGAGGAGAATGGTGGCCACCTGATTTCAGATAGCTCCACCCCTCTTCCCTTGCTCTTGCACAAACACCCACAAGTTCCACAAGATGAGCAAACAGAACCACAGATGTCCCTGTATTTAGTAATGCCGAACCCAGGCCGCACCCATGGCCCGCAAGTCCGTGCCCACTCATAGCCCCGCTCCGCAGGTCTCCTTCCACAATCAGAGCTCAGTTTTCTAAGCAGTTGGTATACCAGTTTGGGTCAGTCTTACAGGCATGTGGTTGGACTAAAATTTGTTAGCGTTTAAAGGACAAGTTTGAAAAACCATAGAGAATCCACCATTGTTTCCTTTCAGGAAATATGACACTTGTCCCCATGGTTTTTTAGGCCAGAAAGGTAGTGACCTTTCTTCTATTGAAACCGTAGCCTCCCTCTTTGTTTCAGAAGGGGGCCCTCCCCAAGGCTAGGCTGTGAAAGGATGAAAAGGAAAGAAGCCAAAGTGGAAACTCCCCATTGGTTTGCTTTCCCACGTTTTTCACTCCTCTCAATGCCCTCCCTGCTGTCTCAGAGGCGTGTGCAGGTGTTCTCACCCAGAGCTGATAGTTGTCAACCGTGGAGGAACAAGGCTGAGGAGCCCTGCAGACCTCAAGGTCAGCAGTTCAAACCCACCAGCTGCTTTGCAGGAGAAAGATGAGGTTTCCCACTCTGTTCCCACCTCAGAAACCCAAAGGGGCAGTTCGACTCAACTCTGAAAAAGTCACCGCTAGTAGAAAGCGACTTGATGGCAGAGAGAAGAAATAGGACTCCAGTGTGTGTGTTTATTTGCTCTTCAGGGTGATTCGTAGAGTTTTTACTGACTGAGTTGGGAGATTTAAATTTACATAGCTATTCTCTGTGTTACTTTGGTAGTCAGCATGGAGTTATGTTTTTTGATTCAGCCAAACATTCTCCACCACCGCCCCCTCAAGTGTATATTTGAAGAACCATAATAGAGATGTTAAGCAGATTAACAACCTATAGAAGCATGTGTTTGCCCTGTTAATTTGTAGTCAAAGAGAGTTAGAAAAAGAATGGTGTGACACTACATATCCCAAAGAGCAGTCATAGTCTCTGTGGATTTCAAAAGAGCTCATTCTAAGGAGAAAAGAGTGTTTCACGTGTGCATGTGTTGCTTTCTCTAGCTAGAAAGTGTGGAGCTTTAATGCTGGAATAGTCTTGTACATTTCATCGTAAATGACTTTATGCCATTCTCAGGGTTGCCGTGCGCTGCGTGTTGGTTCCTTTTTCACGTGCACATGTTCGCATGCAGTCGAAGACAAGGCACGTCTTCCTGTTGCTTTTCCTTTTGATCTGTGCGCCGTGGACACTTATCAGCCACGGCTCACACCCAGCATCCTTGCCTTTCAGATGGCCTTCTGGTGGTGGGCGTTCACTCGGCGAAGTTCCCCAACGAGAAAGTCCTGGACAACATTAAGAGCGCTGTTCTTCGCTACAACATCACGCACCCGGTGGTCAACGACGCGGACGCCACGCTTTGGCAGGAGCTGGAAGTCTCCTGCTGGCCGACCCTGGTCATCCTGGGGCCCCGGGGAAACATGCTGTTTTCTTTAGTGGGAGAGGGACACAAGGACAAGTTGTCGTTGTACACGTCAACAGCTTTAAAGTATTACAAAGACAGGGGGCAGGTCAGAGATGCACGGATTGGAATAAAACTCTACAAGGACTCTTTGCCCCCTTCCCCCTTGCTCTTTCCTGGCAAAGTCACGGTGGACGACGAGAGCGACAGATTAGTCATAGCAGACAGCGGGCACCACCGAATTGTGGTTGTCGGGAAGAGTGGACAGCTCCAGTACAGCATTGGAGGTAAAGTCTGCCCACAGTGGTAGTACGTACATGGCATGTCTTCCAGCAAACAGAAGAGCGGCTCACATACACATCTCAACCTCTAACTTTTTAAATAACAAGTGCTAGAAGGTGCTATTCCTTCACTTTTATCATCATGAAATTCTGTGGTCAATTCGTGGGTAGTATCAGAATTAACCTCTTCTTATGCCCACAAGGTTGGCAGTTCAAATCCAATGGGAGAATGATAAGCCGATCTGCTCCCCCTCTCTTTGCTCTCATTTGATAGCCTCGGATACCCGATAGAGGGTCACTGTAAGTCGGAATTGATTGAATGGCAAGGCTTTTGGGGGGGGGTGGGCATTCCTTCGGGATATAAGAACCCCCTCCAATGCTCCATTCGAATCCAAAGAGAAATCTTTACACGAGAGGCTTAAAGTATGCTGGCTGATCCTATCTTGCTTTTCAAAAACCATTCACTATTGTATCTTATGAAAAACCAGAGTCAAACTCCCTGCTAGCAAGTCAGTGATGATCAGAGGGCAAGGTAGAACTGCCCCTTTGGGTTTCTGAGATTGTCACTTTTACTCTGGAGAAAGCCTTGTCTTCCTTCCGAGGAGGAGAGGCTGTTGGTTTTGAAGTACTAACCTTGTGGTTAGTACCTCAGTATATAACCACCGCACCACCGGGGTTCCGTGTCTTATGAAAGTATTACCTATAGCCATACCTTCAAGATTTCAGACATTTCAAATGAGAGACTATTTCATTTTTCATCAATATCTAGCCACATCTCTTCAAAACTTCACTGTACCCTAAGAATTTGAGATTTATATTGTGAATTATATAAGCAATGATTTACTCATAATTTTACTTTATTTTCCTTCCATTAAAACATCAGCACACTCTAGACCCATCCCTAGCAAAATAAATATCTTGCAAGCAGTGGGTCATTTTGTTCTCAATCTCTCTGGCCATAGATCTAAGAAGGCTTCCTGTTTACATCTACATAATTAATAAAATCTATTAAGTACACTCTTAGGAATCCTGCATACCTAAACTGAACTGGCCTGTAGCATATTACTCAAAGAGAAAAACATTGTTCCTCTTTTGCAGCTTCACTGTAGTAACTCATGCTGTATTGGTAGATAGGGTAGGACACTTCAAATTTCAGAATGAAGTGCGTCATATCTCTAACCCTTCAGGCTGTTCCTAGTATGCCCAGACACTATTTCCTCAGCTCTTGAGTTTTTTATGTCCCTTGCTGGTCACAGAGGCTAGCATGGCTGCTGTTCTACTGTGTGTGTTTGTTTGGTGGTGGTGGTTTTGTTTGAGCTCTTTGGTGTTTTGATTTACGGCCAGCTGTTAAGAGAATTGGTACTAAAAAAGGATCCATTGTAGAAGCTGGAATTTAAAAGCATTTTTAATAGAGTCTTCAGTTTTCAAAATAGTGTGGGACAATAGTCTCGCTGGTTAAACAGATAAGCCAGGAGCAAGCTGCATTTCCCTAACTGTTTCCCGGAATGCTGTTATCTTGTGATATAGACGTAGCTATTCTTCAGTTTGAAAACATGAATTTCCTGGGCAACACCGATGTGATGTGGCTTACTGGATGATTGCTAGGACAACAGAGAACTCAGGTCTTTTGCTATGTAATCTGCCTTCTGAACAATCATGAGGGAAGGGGGGGAGATGATAACAATATTTTCTAATCAAAGTTTCCATTGAACTCTCCCGTCCCCTCCTCCCTCTATAGCAACTTTCCATCAGTTGTAACAGCAGAGGCCGTCATAACAACCCATGACCACAGCAGCCCTGCCAGACAGAGTAGAAATGGTCCTTGAGTTTACAAAATGGTAAATCTATGCAGGAGCAGATGGCCTTGTCTCTTCCCCCTGGAGTAGCCAGTGAGTTTGACCTCCTGACCATGTACATAGCAGCCTCACACTTAAGCCATGGCACCACCAGGGCTCCCTAATAACAGTAATGACCCTGGCAAACATTTGCAGAGCTCCTGATCGACACGGATGCTCTTGTAAGCTCCTCCTGTGTCCACACGTTCAGTTCTCACTAATTCTCCAGAGGAAGAAATAGAGACAAGTCATGTCCCACCAAGAAGGAGAGATGGGATTGGGACCAGTCTGGAGACTCCAGAATTCCTGTTCCTTGCCGTCTGTCAAACACTTGACTGCTAACCTGGAATGCTGCTCTCGCAACACCAGCAGCTTCGATCCCAGGAATGGCGTTTAGGGGATCTAGAAGCCCTTTAAGAGGTCCTGGTGGCCATATGTGTTACTTGTTGGGCTGCAAACCTTGGGCCAGTAGTTGAACCAGACGCCCTATAGGAGAAAAGCAAGACTTTCTACTCCTGTAGATTCACACGTCTCAGAAACCAACAGGGGCAGTTCCGCTCTGGCCAAGGCTGAACCGGGGCTAATGAGATGGCGTTACATTTGAGGCACCCTTTAAAATGGGTTTTAGTATTTATTGCATGTTTATTTGGTGGGGGTGGGAGGGGGTTTCTTAATTTTCATTGTATTATCACAAAATCATATCTTTAAAAATAATTCATTTGAATGCTAAAAAATGAAAGTCGTTTTACCTCTTTCTTGTCTAGATAATATGTCATTGAGGTGCTTTAAAAAGAAGTTTCTAAAAAAATAAAAAGTTTCTTATGCCATGTGGTACTGTACTTAAGTACACTAGAAATTATTGCACATGAAGCCCTATCATTAGCATAAGTCATATTTGAGGAGAAGAGGCATTGTGGGAAACAGCGGACCCCAACAGCAGTCGCTAAGGACGGAGCAAGACCAGGCGATTATGCTGTGTGCAGGATGGCTGCCATCAGGGCCACCCCAACGGCACTTACAACAACCCCGTCCTCCAGATTCAAATCCCAGCACGAAAGACAAATACTGTAATTCTGGTGGTTTGTTTGTTTTGTTTTTTTAAATTCTGGTGTTTCCTTATGATTGTGTTTTGAGTGTGAACATTTTTGTCATGCCTTTCAGGACCTAACCCTGGAAGAAAAGATGGAACATTTTCAGAGTCAACTTTTAATTCACCACAGGGTGTAGCCATAAAGAAAAATACGATCTATGTCGCAGATACCGAAAACCACCTTATAAGAAAGGTAATTGTTCCATTTGGAATGAAAAGGCTTGGCGTTTCTCATCAGAAAAACGAGTATTTATTTGCTGTATGAGAGATTCGAAGTTAAAAGAATATTGATAGGTGACTCAATGCATCTTATTCTGTTTTGTGTGTTTCCCAGATAGTTACCGTAATGTTATTCATAAATATCTTGGGTTTTTGGAGGCTGTCTGCTCCCCAAAAGATTTACAACCTTGGGAAACCCAAAGAGCACTCCAGCTCTGTCCGACAGTATTGGCAGGGGGTTTGGCGTGTGCTGGGTATCAAAGCCTGTGGTTGTGCTTTTAACTTCTTGTTTCACAGGCATTAGCCCCTCAGCAACAAAGTAGTATCTTAGAAGAGTTGGCATTTGGGACATCTTCAATCTCCAACTCCTTGGAACTAGTCTGGTATTCATTCTTAAAGGGAGATTACCACATCAGTTATGGTTAGTCCCCTTCCAGGCTACCCACTTGCAGATCTTGGCAAGCCATCATTGACTTCCCCTGTTTACTTACCAATCCTGTTGATATTTACAAAGAACCGGTTGTTTATTTCATTGAGTCCCTATTGTTTTTTGTAGTCTCTGTTTCCTGAGTCTTCACTCTAATCTTTATTCTTTTCTTTGGACTTGCTGTGGATTTAGTTTGCTCTCCACTTCTTAGTTCTGAAAGGCAGAGGTTAAGCTGCTGATTTCAAACCTCCGCTTTTTAATGTGAGCCTTCACAGCCACAGCTTCCCCCGAAGCATTGCTTTCGCTGGATCCCACGGGTTTAGACATGGTGTGTTCACATTTTCATTCACTTCAAAAAGTAGGTTCTGATTTTCCTCTGATTTCTTTTACCCACTGGTTTTTTAAAAAGTGTTTTCCCTCTATTGCTGACTTCTAGTTTCATTTCATTGCAGTGGGTCAGGGCGCTTTGTAGGGTTGTACACTTTTTGAATTCATTCAGATTTCTGTTCTGGAAGTGCAGAGGGAGAGGGACCTGTGTTTGGGTGTGTGTTGCCATCAGTGGTGTGGGCCATTCTCGGTCTCGGACGTCTCCTTGGTAGAGCGGAAACAAGCAAAGTCAACCCCCTGCCCTCGAGCCCACTTCGCGTCACGGTGCATGTCCTTGTTTCTCCTTGGTCCACGTGTCCTGCCGATGACTGAAAGGGCATGTTAAGGTCTGCAACTCGTGCTGTTCACCTGCTTGCTGCAAGTCTGTCAGGTTTTGTTTTATGTATGAGGGAAAGGAACTTCAGAAAGGTTGGAGGAAAGTGGAAATAAAAGATAATGGAATTTTCCCAAGAGCTTTACGAAGCTCCCTCATATTTTGGAATGCTTGGTAGACCTGTGTTTATTGGCAATTGTCACATCTCCTTGATGGATTGACCATTTTATCACTTCATAATGTTCTTCTTGTCTCTTATTTTTATCTCAGATATATTTTGTATAATATTAGTGGAGCCCCTTCGGCTGCGTTTGGGCTGCTGTTTTTGTGGAGTGCGATTCTCCATCCTTTCCTTTTCAAGCCATCTGAGTCTCTGACAGACATCAAACTGAGGGATCGTGTTGTCGTGGTGTCTGCTAGGTCCACGTACGTGGGTCAGTGTTTGGCCTTCCTTGGAGACTACTTCTGTTTTACCTCCACTCTTGTGTCTTTGCATCTCATGCCCTTTTTTCAACTGGGATTTTGAATATAATAATGTAACACTTCTAGAAATCACAATACTATCCCCTCACCCCAGGGTTTATGATCGCTGGATACTATAATTATTACTGATTGGTTATACCAAGTATAATTAATCTTGGAATTTATACTTTCATGAAATAGATGTTTCGCTAGAGTGTGTTTTTAAATTTGTAAATTTTTCCCTACCTTGAAATAATTTACAGTGAACAGGACGTGAGGGCAACAGCAGAGCTGCCCGAGGAGACCTGGGACAGAGGGAAATGAGACAGGCGGAGTTGTGTAGATTTCAATCACAATAAGGCCCCTAGTTAATGTAACTTTTTGTTAAAAACACTGTATTGCCAGGCAGAGCCCCAGTGTCCTAGTGGTTATGTGCAGGACTGCGGCCCACTGGCTTGGCGGTTCAAGTCCAGCAGCAGCTCTCCAACAAGCAAGACTGGACTTCCTACTCTCACCAGGGCAGTGATGCCCCCAACAAAACAAAACAAAAAACACTGTTGCCCATATATGTGTTCTGCTGGAAATCTTCACATACAAACCAAAGAAAAGCACACTTAACCTGGGCTGCAGTAAAGGTTCCTTCCGCTTTCCGCAGATCGACCTCGAGGCTGAGCTTGTGAGCACGGTGGCTGGTGTTGGGATCCAGGGCTCAGACAGAGACGGAGGGGCCCCAGGACAAGAGCAGCCCATCAGTTCCCCCTGGGATGTCGTCGTGGGAACATCAGGTGTGTGGCCTTTCTATGTTACATAGAAATAAACTTTGCTTAATGCAAGTGAGAGGTAAAAGATATTTTGGGGGCATTCATTTGAATTGTTTCTCTTGTCAGTTATTTCACACTTCTATATCAGTGGGTTGGAACTTGCTAATTGTGTTAAAAAATTAAAGGCAATAGAGAGCGAGCCTATATAACAGCATATTACATTGCACAAACATTATTTTAATTGAAGAATTGTACTGTGGCTTTAGGTTCTATTTGAAATAGATAGCCTTATGGCAAAAGAATTAAAAGAATTAGTTACAGCCTCTCAAAAGTTGTTCATGAGCTCTACCATACACCATCTGAATAAGAAAACAAAGTGACTGCTGTTTGTTTTTTTTGTAATTGTGTGGAAATGAGAACTGCTTGTCAGCCATTAAAAACAAGCCAACCCCCTACTCTACCTATTAATGTGGTAGACATTGATGACAAACTAGGTTTGTCCTTATGATCAGTACTGTCCTTATTAATTGGTCAAAAGATAATCCAGGAGCATGCCTGCTCTTATTTTTCACTGACTCAGCAGGATTGAGGTGGTTTCTACAGATCTGTAAGCTGATCAATACATGGAGAAACTCCTGATAGCAAATTATTAAAAAGGGAATTGGGGAGCTAACTGGTTTTTATGGTCTTAAATATAGTTAGAGAATAGCAACCACCTTGATTGAATGGCTTTACTTTCCTGATCATTTATCTGTTGTGCTACCAATTGGTTTCTAAGTTCAAGACCTTGTAATGTTTTCTATGCGGACTAGCTTCATCAAGCTTTCACTATTCATAAAGTATCATTATACTTGAGTATAAGCTGAGTTTTTCAGCACATTTTTAATGCAGTTAAAATTAAGTACCTCAGTGGAAGCTCAGATAGGCTCATATTGGAGTATATAAACTAACAAACTCCTAGTACTACCTGAACCTTATATATTGAGCACAGGAATTTTGGGTAAGTTATGGGTTCAGACTTGCGCTTTGGAAGCCTGTGTTCTAAATGAACTGCGAGTTATTTCAGTGGCTCACCAGGAGGTGGGGGGGGGGGCACAGCTGTAGAATAGTGCTCCCCAGGTGCAGGAAATGAGCCCATGCAGCCTAGAGAGGGATTTTTAGAGCAGTAATAAAACCAATTAAAACTCATAGTCTGCTTTCTATTGCTAGGCACCAGCAATTCCAAACAATTTTAGAGTTAAAAATATTTGTCCCCACCAGGACTTCTCAATCTCACTGCTCTGCATTTGGAACGCCACCACGTGAGCTATTGGAGCCTAACTCTTAGAGATGGGAAGACCATCTGAGCCACGCCAATGACTTAGTCCAAGTGGGCGAGAACGGATGATTTGGTATTCTGTTATCCTCTCTTGAGGGGAAAAAAAAGAAATTTCTGCTCTAAAATGTAAGCTCCCAGCGATTTATAATCCATCCAGCAGTTTCGTTCTGGATGTTTGCAGTGGAAAACCAGCCTGTGTTTACAATGACCAGAAGTCCACTGCCATCCAGTTAACTCTGAGCCGCAGCAACCGTGCGTAGAGAGGGTTTCAAAATTGAAAGTCGTTATCCAAGGCGATAACCTCATCTTTCCCCGTGAAGTTGCTGGTGGGTTTGAACCTGCCAACCTTGCAGTTAGCAGCCAACACTTACCTGACTGCACTACCAGGACCGGTCAGCAATTTCCACTGTAGTCCTGTATAAGAGATCCCCCCCCCCCCCCCGAATGCATGCACATCAAACCCCTTCTTCGTCACTCCCATGGGGGTGGAGTACAGCTGGTCGAGACTGAGCTAGCCTGGACTTGTAGGGTCACAGCCGCTCCAGGGGTCTCATTCTCTTTAGAACAGTAGCTGTTTGAGGCATTTCTCTTGGCAGAAAGACAAAGGACGGAGAATAAGTGAGGTTTTGCTCCTGTCATACCCATGTATGTCCTGTTATTAAAGCAAATCCTATAACCAAGCTGCAGTGATGAGGCATGGGCCTGACTCTCTGATAGAGTGAAGCGTGCGAGAGCCGGAATTCACTGGGACTGCCTTGTCTTCCTGAGGCCCGAAAGCCATCTGCCTCTGTCAGGTACAGCCTTCGTGCTTCTGTCCCTTCTAGTCACAACTTTTTGCGTTTTCCTTCACCAGCAGGTTTTTGCTTTATGCTCGTTCTACCTTTGGCAGGTTTCCTGGTATAATAGAGTGGCAGAGGAAGAGAGGAAAGCCCTCAGCAACATGGGTGGGCACAGTGGCTGCGGCAGCAGACTCAAGCCTAGGAAGGAATGTGAGGGCGGCGCCAGACCAGGGAGTGTTTCATTCGGTTGCGCAGAGGGTTGCTTTGGGTCAGAACCAACATGATGGCACCCAATATATTACTACAGAGAAGTGAAAAAAAATACCAGTCATTTGATCTTGTGTGGGTGAGTGTTTATGTAAAGTCAGAAATTACAGTGCTTAAAAGCGAGAAATACTTAATTCTTAACTACTGCATGTGCTCATATATAAGCCACCCCAAATATCAGCCGAGGCACCCAATTTTACCACAAAAACTGCATAAAAAGATGTGCTGAAAAACTCAGCTTATACATGAGTATATATGGTAAATTGATTTCTCTAATGGCCAAGGAATGCTTTATAAATTTTCTAAGCTAGAATTTTTCAGTTGTATTTTGTTTATGTTATTTAATGCTGTTTTGAGAATACACTCTAGGGCTGAGCCCCGTGGCATAGTGGGTTAGCACCAGACTGCGGCCCACTGGGATGGAGGTTCAATTCCAGCAGCAGTCCACAGGACAAAGCCTGGGCCTCCTACTCCCACCACCAGAGGGCAGTGATGCCCCCCCCCCAAAAAAATAATGCACTCTGAATTGTTTCCAAAGAAAATCTTGACTCTCTCGATAAGTAAGCAGCCCTCCCTGGTGGTGCAGTGGTTAAGCACTCTGCTGCTAACAAGAGACAGGCAGTTGGAACCCACTACCCCCCTGCGGAAGAACAAGGTGCCAGCCTGCTGCCATAGAGTCTAGCTATGAAAGCTGCCCATCTGGGTCGCTGGAAAGGAGGAAGGATTCGGTGGCCACAAGATCAGCTTCCAGGTAGAGCAGCACACTGAGATGTAGGTCTCTGCTACGCTCCTCTGTTTTCAGTACAAGAGTTGAGTCCTTCTTCCGATCAGCAGGTTATTAAAAGCAAATGGCTCTACATTAAACATGCAGCTTGAAATATCTCCATTCCAGGTGTTTGGCTGGAGAAGTGATCTTGAATGCACTTAGGCTCAATGCCTTTCTCTGTTGACTAAAAGAAAATGCTTTTCTAGAAACCCTACCATTACAATGACTATTCTGGTCCAAAAGTGCCATGCCAGTGGCTAGGCTTTTATGCGGTGCTTGAAACTCCCACCGATCCTAAGGTTCAGGGGAACTCCCCACAGCTTTCCCCCAATTATCAAATTGCCTACCGCCTACAAAAATCTTAAGAAATACTTTAGATTAAAAAAAATAAAAATAAAAAATACTTTAGATTATAAAAAAAGAAATCATGTGCGTGCGTGTGTGTGTGTGTGTGTGTGTGTGTGTGTGTTCTTCAGAGTTTGGCAAAATGGAATTAAATGATCATGTAATTTTCTATGAACTTTTGGAAACCCTCATAATTTAAATCACTCTTCCAGGTTTATCCTAAAATTGCCTTTTCAAGCTAAATGTTTTAAAATAATTGATCTAAAGTGATTTTTACCAAAGTGATTGTTTCTTCTTTGGATTTTTACTTTTAATGGGAATCAGAACTTCATAATGTACTGAAATAATTATCAGGTGCTATACATTCAATTTTTTTCCAGGAGAAATTGCTGTGTTGCCAAAACTTGTCAAATCAATGCTAATTCTTTGAATATGCTAGGTAATCACCTGAGAGGTTTTGGTTTGCACTTTTAATCATTAAGGTCAAGATCCTGCCAGGCTCCCAAGTACTTTAGTCTCTACCTGATGTGAAATCATTTATAGAAAGGATAAGGTGCCCCGATCCCATTAACCTTCCTTGGCCCTTTAATCATCATTGTCCCAAGATAGAAGTTCACCTGTTCTTAAACAACCTCAAAGTAGAAATCTTGCTATTTAGCATGCTAGTCTTTATCACCAACAGTGCCTAGATAATAGTCTTCTCTCACGGCCATTTATGCAGTATATAATATCATTAAAATAGTTCTCCTTTCAAAATAATCCTATGAGTTTGACAGTTTGGGAAGAATATATTTTATGCAATGCCATTAATATGTTTTCATTTCTTTAACATGCAAAGAATTGTAGTATCTGTTTTTCTTAACCCCCCTGCCCTGGAATTGTAGTATCTTTATAGCAAAAAATGAGAAAAGAAATTCTTGTACTATTTTGTCACATAAAGTTGGTGTTAAGACTTCCTTAGATCAGTGGTCCTCCACTTTAATAATGCTGTGACCCTTTCATACAGTTCCTCAGGTTATCATGACCCCCAACCATAAAATTATTTTTGTTACTACTTCATGTGTCATTTTTCTACTATTATTTTTGTTACTACTTCAAAAGGGTCATTTTGCTACTATTATGAATTGTGAAAGGGTCATTCGAGCCCCAAAGGGGTTGAGACCCACAGATCGAGGCTTGCTGCCTTCCAATAAACAGTTGCCTTTGAGCCAGCTTCTCTTCACGCTGCCCTCTGGGTGTCAGAGTAGCCCCGCGCCAGAGGCTTTCCAGTGCTGCATTTCTGAAGCAGATCACCAGGCCTTTCTTTGGAGGCACCTTCTGTGGGCTCGCAGCGAAAGCCAGCCTTGGAGAAACAGCCAAGCACAGTCATCATGTGCACCACCCAACTCCTCATGAGCACAGGGTCTGCAGGTTATCCAAGAGCCAGTCCTAGCTGAGCTGGTGAAAAAATTAATGGTTCATGTTTCATGAGAACAAAAATCAAATAACCCTTTGATTTAATTTTTCCTAGTCTGTCTAAAGCATGATTCTGATGATATTACATGAATCTACAAAACCCCCGTAACTCCTAGTATTTGGAAAATAACGGCCAAAGTGCTCCGACTGGCATTGACGGGCCTTCTCTAGGATGGTCCAGTCAAGGTGAGGGGCGGTCTGAACCAGATGGATCCACAGGATGGGGCACATATACAGCAGGGTGGAGACAGAACAGGACCAGCAGCGTCTCATTCTGGTTCAGGACGAGAGTCAGCCTGCATCAAAGCCCACCTGGCACTAACAGAAGGAAGGAGAGGACACCAGGAGATTCTGGCCACAAAGCCACCTGTCTAGGAAGCCCTGAGGGTGACTTTGATTAGATCTCTCGTCTTCATCTCACTTGAATTACCCTGGAGTATTTGATGCCAATGTCATACGCACACTAGAATACGTGGAGCAGAAGCACAAGGAGGAAGAACGGAGGGGCCAGGGAATTTCTGTAGTTCCTCCCCAGCCCTCAGACACTGACAACCCGGGCTGAGGTCAGGGACGGATCATAATCCAGACACGGCTGGCGTGGAATAGCTGTGTGCATCTTAGCAAATTATTTAGAATCTGTTTATCTATAAAATGGAGATGATTATAATAAAGTTTCCTGATGGTACGTTGAGGAAAGGAGTCGCTGTCAAGTGTCTTGGCCCCGGTGCCTTCTTCCAGTTGATTATCATTATTCCCATCCCCACATTGAATCCCAAATACCGAGAGCTCGCCTCAAGCCCCAGCTTCTGCTTCTGCACCTTTTCTCAAGCATACGAAGGAAATCAGAGGAGAAGACTACACAAACGCTCCAGCTTTGTTCCATGAATCCTGACGCACAAAATGCCAAATCCCCGAAGTAGATTTTTTCACAAGGAAATGGAAAATTTCACCAACAAAACCTTGCTCAGATTTTTACTTTTCCCTGGTTGACAATCTACCAACATAGTGCTGCCTTCCCAAATTTAAATGTTTGCAACCATTCGGGTGAGTTTGTTTCCCAGACGCATAGCTAACGCTGGCCGTTTGTTTGGCTAAAGCTGCAGAGACACAGAGCAGTGACATTCTGTGGATCGCCATGGCAGGAACTCATCAGATTTGGGCTCTCCTCCTGGACTCTGGCAGACTACCAAAGAAAAGGTAAGTGGCAACGAACAGCTTTCTGGGGTCGCCAAAGATCGCCGTGTGTGCTTCGGCCACACAGCCCCCATCCTAACAGTGCCCACTGTACTTGTCAGGGGAGGTACATGTACTCGTCATACATGCACGGGAAGCTCATTTGTTGTGTGCGTAAAAGTACACTCTACTGCCACAACTGGTAGCCTGGATCATTGAGGGCTGAAGAGACAATAGATGAACATTCGACCTAGTTCACGCACAGAGGGTTTCTGGGCCCTGATGAAGCAGCCACCCGCTGGAATTTTGTCAGAGAACAAGGTAGGTGTTGAAGCCTCTATTCATCAGAAACATGCGACACACGGTCTTCTCTCTCAGCTGCTAGAGCGAGTCCTGTGGCCACACCTAATGTTGGGGTCCCCTAAGAAGGACAGATCTACTGAGCATCCAGAAAGACAAGTGGAGATGATCATGATGGTTGGGGGTTAAGGCACAGCTCAGCTGTCTTCGACCATGAGTTTGACTATTTGAGTCCCATATAGTAGAGTGGTTAGGAGGCCACGTTTCATAGTTGAGCCTGAGACTGAAGTCTGTTTCTGACCCTTATCATCTGTGTGAGCCAAGGCAAGCCTCCAGTCCTCTGAGCCTCGGTTTCCTTTTTGCTGTGTTGTATTGAAAATGAACATTGACCAGCCCCGTGGGGCGTGTGCATCCATGCAAAGAACTCTGCTACGCTATGGATGCCTGGAGCCCTGCTGGTGTGGTGGGGTATGCATTGGGCTGCAAACCGCAAGGCCAGCAGTGCAAACCCACTAGCCACTCCAAGGGTGCGTGATCAGACTTCCTACCCCTGCCGTGATTAACATCACAGCCCCAGAAGCCACTGCGGCAGCTTGACCCCTGGGAGGGTTGCTGCGAGTCGGCAGTCATTGCCTGGGTGGCGGTGAGTTTGGTTTTAACTCTGGTTGCAGATAGACAAGTAATATAGGCAAGTAATTCTGCAACGTTCCTTCTCTTTTCCAAGAGCCTTTCCTCTTCTTCCCATCACTCTGGCCAACGCAACCGTGCTCTGCTGTGCGACCTCACCAGGCTGGATGCTGTTACATTCCCGCTCTGATGGGTTTTCTTCTTCCCTCCCCTCTCCTCTCTCTTCCTTGGCTGCACTTACTTTTATGTGTCTGTTTTCTCCTCCTAGGTGGCCTCTTATAGAAAGGGACTTTGTCTGAATCCCTTTTGTGTTCCCTGTTTGTTTTTTAGCACACTGCCTGGTATAGCATGAAGCTCAGGGAGGGATCGCCAAATAAATCAATAAATGAAAGCCATGTGACATCAAGACTGTCAGAGCTCCATAGAAGTAGATGATGGTCACCCTAGTAACATTCATCAGTAGACAGGAACAGGGCTGTAGATAGTCCAGAGAGCAGGTCACCCAAATTGTGTGTGAGTGTGTTGCCTTGCAACATTTATGTGACATTTTGCAACTGTTAGCCATTCTTTTAACAAGTATTTATTAAACATACTATAAAGCAGGCACTACGCTTCTGCTTATCATAATAAGAGAATAATATGAAAAGATTTAGTTACTTTTCTCAAGAAGAATCAGATCACTAAACAAACAGTTAAAACAAAAATGAGTGGGCAGTGCAGGTGCCGTCACCAAAGGAATAGCTTTCATTGTCCTGTCGTTTGAAGTTGTCCTTTGTATAAAAGAGGGACAGCTGGTATCCATAAGATTTGAGGTTTTAAGGAAGGCACGTGGAAGACACTAGGACACTGAGGTTGGGTGGAGGAGTAGGAGTTAGAGAAAGGGAGAGCAGGAGATTGTCCACACAAGAAGTAGCCCTGGCGATGTCAGTAAACAGCAGGTCACCAGGCCCTGTGGATCGTTTTCCATGTTTGGACATGATTTCTTCAAGTCTGGGAAGTGCGGTGAATAGATGTCCTGGGAGTGGGACCAGGCTAAAGACAGACAGCAATCAGAAGACTGTTGCTACCACTTAAGCAAGGTGTGAGAAAGGCTGCACAGCGATTTGCATGAGGCATTGTTAGCAACCACCAAACAGAAGTGCTAGGTGGTCAGAAGGGCTACCTCAGTGCTGACTGGGTGGGACATGGATGGTCAAGCATCGCCTAAATTTCCAAAGAGATCGCCCTCTTCATTCCTATTAGGGATCTGAGTCGTTAGATCACGTTGACTTTTGAGGGTGCTTTGGGTTTGTAATGTGTTGGTCATAGCCAGTTAAAAATGTCTTAAGGATCTCTGGTGGCACTGTGACGTAGGTGTCGGTCGGCGGTTCAAACCCACCAGCCGCTCCAGGAAAAAACGACAAGCCTGTCTGCCCCCACCAAGATTGACCTTCTTGGAGACCCTCCATAGGACTGTGGCCAGTCAGAGCTAACTGATGGTGGTGGGTTTGGATTGGGGGTTATCTTTATTCGGAGCCCTTGTGCGTAGCGATTCCCAGTTGGGCTGCTCACCGCGAGGTCAGCAGTTTGAAGCCACATATGGCTCCCTGGGAGAAAGAGGAGGCTCTCTCCTCCTGCAACGAATTGCAGTCTTGGAAACACCCGCAGGGGCAGTCCTCTGTTCTCCAGGGTTCTCTGAGTGAGCGTGGTTGGTCGCTTCGTTTTAACTTTATTATGGATCATCAGGGGGTAACGACTCCTAATGTTTTAGAAGTGACTGTTTATCCCCATTCTCTCTATGACTTAGTGAAGGGAAATCCTTTTTTTCTTTCTTACGCGTCAAGATTCTTCATAATCCTTACCTTGTAAGTTGATTTGCAGATTACTTACTACATTGCAGCTTAGATCATAGACTCCCAAACTGACCTGGCCTACCACCTTTTTTCAGAAAAAAAAAAAAAATTACTCGGCAACCCCTGACAATGAAAACTGCAGCCCATAATCCAGGATCAAGTCTAAGTATCTGCTTCTATAGCCCTCTGGATTGTTCCAGTGCCCCCCAGAGAGAGGTACCACCACTTTGAGAAACACTGGTCTAGATGATTTGGATATACAACCATTGTATCCAAAAGTTGTAAGTGGCCATGTTTTGGACATTCTGTGTCCCTTTGCCTTCGCGCTCCACCACCTGCCAGACTTCACCTCGCGACCGTAGTAGCCAGGAAGTGGTGGGTGGTCACCTCAGCCCCGCGTGCTGCGCCACTGGGACAGCGTCCATCTGGGCTCATGACACAGCACCGCCGTTTTGCTTCCCTTACAAGCCCACCTTCTGACATAAACTGTGACTTAAAAGAAACCGGGGAGTAAAGTTTTCCCCAGATTACAGAGACAAATTATTACAGTAGCCTTGGGAACAAATTTCCCACATGTGTATAAGAAATTGATTCAGTTAGAGCAGCATAATGCAAAACATTTTCTTAAAATAGATTAATGGCTCACTTGGCTGTTCGGAAAATGAACCTTTAATTCCTTTGACTGATTTATGCAGACTAAAGCCACAGGGGTGGGGGGCGGGGAACGAGTTAATGAAAGCATAGACTTTATCCCCGAACAAGAGAAGCATTTTAATTCTCTTTTGAAAGGTAGGATTAGGCCAGATTATCCCAGGGATGATCTGACCATCATTGTAACACTTAACTCCTTGGTGATTTCCTGCGGGAGTCTTTAAGAAAGAGAACAGTTCTGTGTATGAAGAACTGGTTGGGAGGACGCCTCCAGTGGATAAACGGGTTCGTGACCGAACTAGTCCATAGCTCGTTTAACATCGGCCCCCGCGGGCGCCCTAGTGGACACTTTACCCGGTGGACGACTAATGAACTCAGTTGCAGCAGTTGCAAACCACCAACTGCCCCCTGGGAGAAAGGGGAGGCTTTCTACTCTCAGAGACAGTTACAGGGGCAGAATCCCAGAGAGGAGTCTCACCCTCTCCTGCAGTGTCTGAGTCAGAATCGAGTCAATGGCAGGAAGTTTGGTTTGAGGTTTGGGTTTTTTTTGTTATGTGTTGTTTGGGGCCAGGAGGAAGTGGCTCCTTGTAACTGCTCAAGAGCACTGCGTTTTCTTAGCGTTTTTATCACCATGGGTTGACGCCCATACATGTATTTGTTTAATAACCAATTAGATGCAATTGACCAGTGTTGATTCCACCTACGAACCTGTCTTTTTATAGTGAGTTAAAGAAAGGAACCTGCCTTCGGTTTGCTGGCAGTGGGAATGAAGAGAACCGAAACAACGCGTACCCCCACAAGGCAGGCTTTGCCCAGCCTTCGGGCCTCTCTCTGGCCGCCGAGGAGCCCTGGACCTGCCTGTTTGTGGCGGACAGCGAGAGCAGCACGGTGAGAACCGTCTCCCTGCAGGACGGAGCGGTGAAGCACCTCGCCGGCGGAGAGAGAGACCCCATGGTAATGACCGCGCTGTTTAATGAGTGTCCCTTCCCAAAGGCCCTGTCTCCGGAGATGGGGGAAGAGGGAAGTCAGAGCCAAGGGAATGTGAACAGAATAAAGCCCCAAAGAGTAAACAGATTCTACGTGTAAAGTTCCTAGGGAGATGAGATCTTAGTGAGTGGTGAGAAAAGAAGCTTGTAGCTTGGGTATTTGCCAATGGGGTGGGCAAAGCCCCAGGCTTGCAGGCCTGGCCCATTCCTGACCAGCCAGGGGCCTGTGGTGCCTGACGCTGTCACACATCACAGTTCACTTAGGACAGGCTCACAATTCCGCCACAGTGACTAGTTCCCCCTACCTGAGAAAGCACAAGCAGCCAGCAGAAGTTTCACTTTCTCTTTTAACAAAGCACTGCAAAATATTTAATAAACGCTATTTCTTTCTTTCTTTCTTTCTTAAACAAAAAGAATTTATTCGCCTTTGGTGACGTTGACGGCATAGGAATCACTGCAAAGCTTCAGCACCCCCTTGGAGTGGCTTGGGACAAGAAAAGGAGTCTGCTTTATGTGGCCGACTCCTACAACCATAAGGTGAGCCTCAGCAGAACGGCAGCACAGCCTGTCACTTGAAGTTGGGCGAGGACTAGCAACCTTTGTGGACTCCAGTAGCTTACTCCAGTACGTTCTTGGGCCTTTCTGGGCAGAGAGATTAGGCATGGGACTCTGAACTGGCAGAGCGCTCCCCAAAGTCCCCATGCTAAGAAGAAATGATGTGACTATCCCCTGCAAACTGAGTCAGCAAGTGCACAGAAGCCTGAAAACAGGGAACCGAGTGTGCTAGCTAACCAGTACACACATTTGAGTGGATGTATAGATGCACCACCTGTTAGCAAATATTCCATGTTTGGGAGCATTTCCATTTTTGTCCCCCTGCATCCCCTGTTCCGTTGTTCATTTCTGTGTTTTAGAAATCATGAATATAGAAGGTCATGAATGCTCATGTTTTGTACTGGGAGACCATGCGTTCAATATAATCCGGGTGCAACAAGAAATCTTTCAAGGTGAACAAACGTAGCACATCATTGTCCAGGTTTGATGCTCCCCTTGTGAAGAACAACTATATTTTTAAAACAAGCACAGAATCTCTCCTTTTAAATCTTTTAAAACAAGCACAGAAACCGTCTCCTCAAAGATGGCCTCTAAAATTCACAAGCTAGCTTTTAGCTCTCTGGAGAGAATCTCTCCCCTTCAGTTGATAACTTGAATACTTGGCTTTTTCAATAAATTATGGAAATGCATGTTCCAAGAATTGTCAGGAGTAGTAGGAGCACTCAGAAACTCTCTTGCATACTTCATGGTGTACTACTTGCAATTGACTCTGTGTGTGTCGGTGTGTGTTTCTCCTTTTCATTCAGATTAAAGTCGTGGACCCCAAAACAAAAAACTGTTTAACGTTGGCAGGAACAGGAGATGCAAGTAATGTCATCGGTGCCAGTTTCACAGAGTCCACCTTTAATGAACCAGGAGGCTTGTGTATTGGAGACAATGGACGGTTATTATATGTAGCGGACACAAATAATCATCAGATTAAAGTGATGGATTTAGAAACAAAAACAACTTCTGTGGTAAGTAATCTTAGAGTAAAAGTTAAGGGTATCATTGTAAGAGGAAATGAGTGAAGACCTTCAGGACGCTAGTGGACAGTTTGGGGGTAGGCCAGGTCAGCGATGACAGGGATGCACTTAGAAGTATGTGAAGGTCTGTGATGTGAACTCTGGGCATTTGACTAACAGGGCTGCTTCAGGATATCTTGAGTTAAAATGTCATATTTGTTCTGAGAGTTGGGAAAGATACCGGAGATTAGCGAACCTTCTCAAAAGGAGGCAGAGGGGACTCAGACTAAGTCAGCGGTTCTCAATTTGTGGGTCTCGACTCCTTTGGGGGTCAAACGATCCATTCACAGGGGTTACGTAAGACCCTCAGAAAACACTTATTTCGAATGGTCTTAGGAACCAAGACCCCACCTCTGTCCGTCTCCAGGCGGGTCTGCCCACCTGCAGATACGCCCACATACAAGTACTCGGGGTAAAGACTGTGACCCATGCTACACCCTACTTCGAAACAACATTTCATTGATTTGTCACTAGAAATAAATATTTCACAGTCTATGACATATTGTTTTGTGATAAATCACTATGCCTTAACGATGTTCAATTTGGAACAATGAAAATACATCCTGCCTCTCATATATGTACATTGTGATTCATGACAGTTGCAAAATGACAGTGAAAATAGTAGCAACGAAAATAATGTTATGGTTGGGGGGGTCACCACCACATGAGGACCTGTGTGAAGGGGCGGCGGTCTGAGGAAGGTGGAGAAAGACTGCTCTAAGTGTATGGACACACTGCTCCCAAGTCCTCTGGGGGCCGGGGCCCTAAGGTTTTATGTGTGAACGTTGCTTCCTATGGAAAGTCTATGAACAATCTTCTGAGGAAGTTCTAGAAGCTGTGTTCCTCAAGACATTAGAAAGGAGAATGGAAGAAACATCAGCAAGTTCTAACCAGTTTTTCAAGAGATGGAGCTGCTCATTAGTAGAATGTTAAAGGGCAAATGTCCACTGCAGGATTGTTTTTCCCTTTATAGGGATTTCTAAAGCTTGTAGTTTAAAGTGGAAAAACAACCCAGGTTACCGTTGCAGGTGTTGTTATTCCTGACAAATCTCTGCCATCATACTTTATTATGAGAGTGTAGTTCTACATTAGTTTTCCGTGTGTAAATATATCGGTTAATTAATTCTCCCTCCTTTGTGTGGATAATCTTTTTTTTTTGAGGGGGGGGGAGCATCACTGCCTCCTGGTGGGAGTAGGAGGCCCAGCCTTGCTCCTGCAGAGCTGCTGCTGGATTTGAACCACCAGCCTTGTAGGCCACTAACCACTATGCCACCAGGGTTCAGCCCGTGGATAATCTTTTGCCAGGTGGAAATTTATCCACAAAGTAACCTGGAAGACATCTGGGTCAATACATTCTAGTTTAGACTAGAATGGTCGTTCAGCTTCATTGACGTAGAATTTTTCATTTTCTACCAAATAAAGCTACAAGTAAACTAAACTAGTTGTGTTTTAATAACCGGTGTTCTTATTTTGCAGCTCCCTGTGGTCAGATCTGAAAATGCTGTGGTAGATGGCCCATTCCTAATAGGCAAACAGAAGACAAGACCTAAATCTGCTCCAAATCTGCCCAAATCTGCTCCAAACATTAGTCTTTCCCCCGTGATGGCATCTCCAGGGCAGACTCTGCAATTCAAGCTACAATTAGAGCTCCCATCAGGATCAAAGCTGACCGAGGGCGTAAGCAGTTGCTGGTTTCTATCTGCTGAAGGTATGGCTATTTATAGCCTTGCAGGTGTACATATCCTATAATTTACTGATATGTATCCTTGTGACTGGTCCTTATGTGTTGTGTGATGCTTTTACTCTATGGTTGGGCAAGATTGGAGAAAGGCAACGTGAAAAACGAGGGAGTCCAAATGCAGGTAGCGCTCTTGAGATTCTGAGCATCTTTCTTTGACTGGAGAACCCTGGAGCACCCCCAAAGTTGCATGTCGGTCATTATTGCTGATTTCTGGTATGTGGACTTAGCTTTTCCCTCCTCTTTTATTCTAATCTTGTTCCCAAAAAGAACTACCTACCATTGAAAAGTCTGAAGTGGAAAAATTAGGTAGAAGGCATCTCCCTAGTTAATAACTTTTTTTGGGGGGGAGGGGGGTGTACATCACTGCCCTCTGGTGGGAGTAGGAGGCCTAGCCTTGCTCCTGGAGAGCTGCTGCTGGATTTGAAACGCCAAGCGAGTGGGCCGCAGTCCTGCACTCAACCACTACGCCACCGGGGCTCAGCCCCATAACTTTTTTTTTATATGCATTCCCCTCTTACCCTCTTAAATCTTTCTCAGGCTCTTCATTCGCTAAGTGTCCCCACAGAAACAAACACTTTGAAAGGCTTAGAAAATAAAGGGAAATGTCAGCAGCATCCCCCTGCTTTGTGAGAGTATTAAAGGATCGTCAGGGCTGTCAGATATCCCAGAAAACATATCGTGGGAAGACAGACATTCCCCATATTATGCATGAGATCGGGTTTTAACTGTGTCTTTGAGAACTTGTAGGTAAGTTGGAAAGGGTGCTTGGGGCTCTTACCTAGTCTCACTTTAGTGCAAGAAAAGGCTTCCAGCCTTTGAAGAATTCAAAGCCGCACATGGAGCCTGTGAAGGTGATTGCAATAAAGAAAGTGTCGCCAGGAGGGGCTGGTGAAATGGGTTGGCATTTGGAACCCAGCAGGTACTGCCAGGGAGAAAGGCTTTGGGTGCCCGTGTAGAGGCCCACAGCCTGGGAAGGGCAGGGGTAGGTCTGCTCTGACCCCTAGGGCTTCAATTAGGCAGAGCCCGCTCGTGGGTTTGAACACGTGTTTCAGTCATCTCATTGTGAGGATAAAGTGACACGTAAAACGTGACTGGCAAATTGAACACTTAGGGGCTTTGGTGGTGTAATAGAGATAATTAATTTGCTCACTAACCACAAGGCGAGCAGTTCACAAGCACCAGCTGCTCTGCTAGAGGGTGCATGACTTTCTTTCTACTCCTGTAAAGTTCCAGTCTCAGAAACCCACCTGGGCAGTTCTCCCCTGACCAGTGGGGTAGCCGTGAGTGAGTCACCGTGGGGGGGCCAGGGGGGGAGGAACTGCCACAGCTATATGTGTGACCTTTTCTAAAGACTGGAAGGAGTCAATTAGCAAAACAAAAACTTACCACCACCAACCTCTTCAAATGTTTTGCTTAAAAAACCACTCCATTCTTCCCTCCCTGGGTTGAGGGTACAAGGGACCCTAGTAAATGTCATTTCACTCCAGGTGGGCGGGCCAGCCCTCCTACTTACTGGGCAAGTCTGTCACCTGAGGCAGGCTATGTAGTCTCAGCAAGATCTTGAATAGTGGTATGGAAAGCCATTAAATGCCACCTATTCCAACGCCCTTATTTTACAAATAAGGAAACTTAACTCTTGGCTCAAAGAGCTGAAGTGACCTGCCTATGGCCTAGGATTGAATTAGGTCAAAAACTGGAATTTGAACAAATGCTGCTGATTCTTTGTTAACTGTTTCCATTACATGCTACTCTATCTCAAACTAGCTCCAGTGGCATTAGTCCAAGAAATAATACATTAAAAATACATGCAAAATCTTAAGCCACACATTTGGAAGGCACAACCAAGTGACATTGCTACAGAAGTATCCAAGTGCCTACTCTCAGTCTGTGAACAGCACTCACCACAGCACTTGGCTTCAGAGCTGCCCTGGACGACACTGAGTAACACTGCTCTAGAGGGCTCCAACGGAAAGACGGGCAGTGGGGTCAACCGAGGAGAGACGGGCATGGGCGAGCTAGAGGGAACCCTAGAGCAGAGTTTCCTGGGAGCCAGGTGTCCCAAAGCAAGAAGAACAGCTGTGTCGAATGCTATTGTTAGATCAGGTAGGAGAAGGACAGAATTAATTGATCTTGGACTTAGCAACCTGCAGATAACTGGTACCTTTCACCTGAGCTGTTTCTGATCAGTGGACAGAATGCTTGATTAGAATGTGTGATAGTCTGGGTGGACTAGAGAGACAAATCAAGGGAGACTCGTGTGTAAGGGACAGTTTTCTATCAAAGAGTAATTGTATATTGGAAAAACATCCCAGCCCATTCCAGATTAAGTCCTTAAGTCAGATATTAGCCCATATGTTCGGTACCAAACTCTAAATTACTCGAGACTCACATAACACATGCAATGGTGTCAAATGCTGGAAGATCACAGGCCAGTGGGTGGAAAGTCTTAAGGATCCAGTGGCAGTGGAAGCATCTCCATGTGGCTCCTCCAGCTCCAGGGGCCTAGCGTAACTCCATGTGTCTTGTCAACAGGAATGCCTCACAGGGCATGAGTGTGTGTGTGGCCCCTTCAGCTAGCTCTTTATCTCTTTAGCCCCTTCAAATGAGGTCATCAAGCTGCTGCGACCTGATTGACAAGCGAAACTCCACCCCTTCACCCTTAAGTCTGAAATTGACAACAGATTATCTATCTACCACAAAATGGTTAAAAAGAAGAGGAACTTGAGAAATCATGATAGACAGGATTTCAGATTAACCAACATTTTAAAAGATGGACGAGAATATATGGAGTTGCTAGAAGCGGGAAGTGGAGTTGAAAGAATAGCATACCTGTTCACATTGGTGGAAAGGAGGAGGAAAGACTTGATGGTCTGGGGCACTGAGAAGTGGTTTCTTGATAGATGCGAGTGGGAGGTGTGGGAGCACATGCCAAGAATGCACATTCCATAGTAAGGGAGACGGCCAGTGTGGGCCTAGAGGCCCCGGTGCGTCACAGTGGAAGAGGTCTTTTATTTTCTTTGTGAGTGGAAAGCAAGGTTATCAGCTGATGGTGAATGAGAGGAGAGAGGACAGCTCAGTGGCCCCAAGAGAGGAGAAGGAAGGAGAGTGACTAGACTAGGAAAATGCTGTGTAATTGCTGAACAGCCAGCACAAGGGCCCGCTTGAGTGTCGCTACAAATCAGAGCCTGTTTTTCTCCAGCAGTTGGTAATTAAGTGACTCTGAATAGTATTAATTAGTAGGTATGTAAGGAGGCCAAATGATCAATCAACTTCGATCTCTAGAGTCTGAACTGATATTAATAGAGCTCGCTGCTTGCTACATCTTCCAGTAATATTGGGGGAGTGCATCTCACAGGTCTTATTCTGAACAGTTACATTACTTATCCACTTGGAAAAGGGTGTTAGTCTAGGTTGACTAGAGAAACAAATCCAGAGACATTGGTATGTGTGTAAGAGTTTTATATTCAAGAGTAATTGTACATTAAAAAAAAAAATCCCAGCCCAGTTCAGATCAAGGCCATAAATTCTATATTAGCCCATATGCCCGATACAAGTCCATAAGTTCATCTATAGACACGTGGAGCACATGCAATGATGCCAAAAACAAAAAGATCACAGGCCAGTGTTGAAAAGTCTTGTGAAAGCATTTTGGCACTGGCACGGCCCCTCCAGCTCCAGGGCTCTGGCTGCCATTAGTATAGCGTCATGTGGCTTGTGAACAGAATGTGTTGCAGAAAGCATGTCCCTCCTCTCTCCCACCTCCAGGGAGAAAGACAGGAGTTCCCAGAATCCTCAGGAGAAGACCAGGCCCACACAGGCATCATTGGCTATGATCTGATTGACAGGCTGGACCCCACTTCTTCGCTCAAGTCGACAGGAAATTATGTAGCTGCCCCAGAAAGCATACTTTTTTTGCTTTAGAAGCTTTTCCTTGTGTGCCTTAGGTGAAGGTTTACAGAGCAGCTCATCAGTTTTATATTCAATAGTTCATTCATTTTTTGTTTCAACTCATTCTTTGCAATCTGCCCAGGGTCCCATCCTTTACCCTGCTTCCTCTTTGTGTTCCCTGCTTCTGTCCTAATCATGTGAACTTTGTCTTTGGGTAAATGTCGCTCTTTTGATCTGAGATGTTGGTTGTGAGTTCAGTTCCCGACCTTACAGGTGAAGAAGGGCCACAGTCTTATGAGTGCACCAGCCTCTCAGTGTCCCGCGGCTGCCTCCCCTTCTGTCCACCTGACTTTCTCATGTGGCAAGGCTCAGACGCCATCGACTCGTCTGGTCCGTGGGTGCTGAAAACTGAAGTTGCACGGTCTGATTCTCTGCTGCACTAATTGTATCCCTGCGTCTTCAGTGTTCCCCTGTCTATGGGTTCTGGTTTTGTGTTTTGGTGAAATTTTCCGATGCACACTAAATGTCATGAATCTCAGAAAGTCCCAGTTATCTGCTTTGTCTTCTATTGTTTGTATGTTTTTCATTATGTTTGATGGTGTTTTTATGCTATGGTGAGCCTCCAACTTCATTACTGTCTTTTCCTTGGTGGTCTTTATATTTGTAGTGTTAGGGTTCACATGTCTTTGATCCGTCTTCAGTTTGTGGTGTGAGAGATGGATGCTGTTTTATTCTTTTGCAAATGGGTATCCAGGTTTGTCATCACCATTTGTTCAAGAGACTTAATGTGGTCCAGCCCTTTGTGAGAGGTCCTCTGTCTGCGTAGATGGCTAGATTCAACGTGCATTCTTGTCACTGAAAGAGCAGTTGCGTTTTTCACTTTTATCTTTTACTTTTTAAACTTACAACTACCAAATGCCTTAATGCTTCCATGGCTGGTCATCTTATCCCAGTAGTATCATATATATAATTTTAACTTACTTGTTCATGAGGCTAAAGATGTATTTTCTTTAGAAATGGCAGCGGTAGAATTTGAACTCTGTCATATGCTTATTATGAGAAAATGGATGCTAAACTCAAACATTAAGAGTATGCTGCATGCAAGTAGCAGAAGAACACAAGTCTGGAGGGTACACAGTGAAATACAAATGAACTGTTATCAGAATGCCTTTTTCCCAAGTACTAGTATCTGTTTATGATCACTTGCTATTTGAGTGTCTTCTCCAAGTATCTAGTTACTGTAAATTTTGTAAAGGCCTGCATTTGTGGGAGAATCTGTGTGAACCAGCTCCTCATTTCAGTATTACATGTAACACATACTCATGATTCGTCACTGTTAATTGAGAAGGAATCTGTATGCGGCTTAACTTCCAGTGGCGCTTTCCAACATCTAAAATGGAATGGACCATGATTTTAAAGTACCGTACGATGTTAGTGGTCTGTAACTTTTCACTTCTGACATCTTCTATTAGTGACCCTCCTCGGCTCTAGTCTCTCACTCTCTTTCACACATTCTCCCTTGGTCTTCTGCTTCCTCCCTGACCCTACCTTCCTCTACCCTCTCATGCACTCTTCTGTCGCACAAGCCACAGCAGGCCTAGGCCTTCTTCCCCCGGGCAGTCATTGCGACAGCAGCTCTTGTCCCACAGCTGTCAAGTGGGCCTTCTCATCAGGAAGACAAGGATCTCAAGGCCAGTCAGGAGGAACTTCTGGGTTATGGAGCCAGTAGCCACTCCCCTCTACCATGCCACCACCAACTTCCCCTCTCTCTCTCCCTCCTTCTCTCTCTCTCATTATCTTTTAAAACATTACAGCAATTGGAGATTACTGTTAGTTTCATTTCTCTCTGTAACTAGAGAATATATTGATTTTTAAAGTCAGATGTCGACTTGTTTTAACTTTGTTAAACACACAAATTAATAGTGAGTTATTTGGGATACAAAATATGCATGCTATTAAGGAAAGTGAAGTGATCTGTAGAGTAAATGTTTCACTATTTCATTACTTTCTCCAAGACAGTGGCTCCATTTTTATGACATAGGAACAAATGGGCTTCCAGGAAAGGATCCTCGTAATTAAACTAGAAGATATGTTTATGCACTTTTAATTGATGTACTTTTTCTCCAGTTAGTTCCCTAGAGGCAGAAACAATGATTTTGGCCTAATTTGGGTCTGTAGAACCTTACAGAGATCTGCATGTTTAAGACCCCCACTGCCACCACCAAAGAAAAAAAGTAGCAGCATATAAGCCCCCTTGGTACAGTGTAAGTGTAGCACCAAAAAATCCACATGCAATGTAGAGCTCAAGAAATATTTTGTTACATTGTTGTAACTGAACATTAGATTCTCTCTTGGGTTGTTTTTGTTTTTAATAAAAGAAGTTCTCTAACTAATCTGATTTCTAGCCAAATCACTCATTAAATAAAACAGGCTTCTCAGACCAGAAATAAGGAAAGAAAACCAAAGAACATTGAAATGCCCCTGAATCAAACTCAGTCTTCAATCATTTGATCGCACCTTTCACCTAATCACTTTTATGACCATTTAGCACGTTTTTTTTTCTTTTTAGGGCATCACTGCCCTCTGGTGGTCGTGGGACTACCCAGCCTTGCTCCTAGGGAGCAGCTGCTGGATTTGAACCACCAAACCAATAGGCCGCAATCCCGCACTCAACCACTACGCTACCGGGGCTCAACCCATTAGCATGTTTTTCTTAAGTCATCTTTTTAACCAGCTGAAGCAACAACCTTAAAGAAACCATGGAAAAAGCCAACAGAGACAGGTACTTCTGTCATCAAAAACATTGGCTTGCCCTGAGATCATAGGAAAGAGATAGAAAATCTGAGAAATAGGTTTCAACACTGCTCATTGGATGGTCTGATTTTGGACAGTGGACTCTGTTGAGTGGTCAGGAAGCGAATCATACATTTGCCAGTCGGGTCCTTCACACCTGCTACCCTCTGGTGCGTAAGCCTTGCTTCCTCAATATGACACACACTCCTTCTGATAGATAGATAAAGGTATTAAAAATAATGTTAATACCCAGAGGCTTAAAAATGGATGGTGATTTATTATGACTTTTGTTATATAGAAATTCCATTTATTTAAGGTTACAAAGAGTTTTATGTGTTTGAATAAGGTGGACACAAAAACTCTTAATTTTCATTTTGAGTCCATGGGCAGAATAATATGATTTCTAAAGGTGTCAGTGTTACTGTATATACTCGAATATCAGCACACTTTCAGTGCAGTTTTTGTGGTAAAATAAAGTGCCTTGGCTGATATTCGGGTTGACTTATACTTGATTATATACAGTAACTTTTCATTACTTTTGAATGTTCAGTATTTTATCATTATCTTAAATGAGAAGTAGTTACATTGTACAAGCTTCTATATTCCCTAGATAAAGCTTATTTTGTAGCTTCCATTTTCTGTATCTTAAGTTTCTGTTTTGTAAAAAGATCTATTTTTTCATGTGCTTCATTGTGCTTATTTCTAAAGCTTAATAGGTTTCATTTTTCACCTCAGCAGTTAAAGACCTGTGACCATATTTGTAATATTCAACTCTATTTCTAGAAAAACATCTATAATGTGTTTTATTGTGGTAAGGGAAAAATTTTAAGAATCTGAATAAAGGTTATAAGAATATTGCTCATCATTATAGCTTATTGATACTTAATGTCCTTTATACAAAGCACAGTGTCTATTACTTGGGAACTCTAAATATCTGTGGATTGGATGAAATCTTGTCCTCAAAGATACTTCTCATTTCCTGCTTATCATCTCATAGAGTCTTACTAACGTGCCGTTTTTATTTTCTAGGCAATGAATGGCTTTTTGAAGGACAGCCGTCATCTGGTGAAATTGAGAGCATTTTCAATCAACCGACAATATCACTGCAGATTCCTGGCAATTGCCTATCACTGGAGACCATTGTGTCTATCAGCGTGTTCCTTTATTATTGCAGCGCAGACAGCAGTGCCTGCATGATGAAGGGGATTTTGTTCAGCCAGCCTTTGCACGTCACGGAGAACCAGCAAGCTTGCACGGCTCCACTCGAGCTCAGATATGTATTTTAGCAAGCCACCCACCACCACAGCTGCCCGTCCCTCATCCTCACGGTCACTGGGACGTAGGAAAAGCTTTATTTCTGCTTCTGTGATACCAAGACACTCATTTTTCAGTTCCAGCAGCGAATAGTCAAGTAAGACCCTGCTCCTTTTTTACTTATTTATTATCAGCAAATTCCTTCATCTTCCTGACTGTGGACCAGCTAAAGTATTGATCATCATGTGCACTACAATTTTGTAATCTCTGCTTCTGTTTGGTACAAGTATTGTATAGAGTATTATCCTAAGATCATGTGCAGTGAATACTGATACCAAATATTTTAACTTCACTTTTTATACCTTTATTAATAATGATCAGTGCATTTGGGTGTCTAAATTTCACAAGCTGTAAACAGAACCGAAGATCTGGGCCACTTGTTATTGAAGGACACCTGCCATTTGAGGCTTGAGGTCTGTTTTAAGCCAACGCACATGGCGGGCATGTGGGTGTGTGTGGAGGTGGGGTGAGGGGGATGGGGATGGGGCGCGGCTTGGAAGGGTTGGGCTCCCTGGGACCAACTGAGGGAGTCCTTGAGGGGGAGTCTTCATTCTCAGCACTGATGTTCTCGATTGAAAGTAACAGGAGGGAAAATTTTTTTCTCTTTATTATAAATTTTTCGCTGCTATAACATACCGTTTTCGATGCCTTCTAACTTTATAGAGAAGAAGCCTTTAAGGACATGTAAGCCCATTTATTTTCACTTTCTCGGAATCGACACAGATAAAAATCAGAGCTTTGAAGGAGGAAAGAATTTAGAGAGAGAGTGCTGTCTGGGGCACCTTTCAGTGGCAAGGACCATGCGGGAACCTCTGAATCTAGTGGTAATGACTGGGGTATTAACATGCTATTTGTGAGCATTTAATGCAGATTTGTGGGTGGTCAGTTTGGTTTTGATATGGCTTGATTTACTTAAACTGTTCAGAATTTAAATTATGAGAATTTTCTGTGCTTTAAAATAAAACAAACACTTTTGAATACTTATTTCAAAGTGAAACATGGGGTGAGAAGCGCTTTCGTGCTTTCGTGGGTATAAACAACAAGTCCGCTGTGGCCAAGTCGATTTCCACTCATGGAGGCTGGGCCGGGGCTCCCTGGGGCTCCTGCGGCCGCCAGCCTTTCCAGAAGCAGACTTGCACTCTCCCCACTGCGGAGTGCCTGGCAGACTCCAGTGGCCACTGACCCTTCCGGTAGTGCCCAGCGCTTAACCCACTGCACCTCGTAGGGTGCTACAATATTCAGTAACTTGGCCACATTTTGTTGTTGTTTTTAACCCCAAAAGATACAGCTACTGGGGATATTCTGAAAGGTTTTTAAAGTATTATACTCTATCTTGATAACTATTTAATAGCCTGGTCTTTTCTATCCTCAAACTAATTTAATATGTTTGTAATCAACTTGCAAGGTTTTAAAATATTGTCTAAATGATCCTTGTGTATGCAGTGGATTTTCCTAGGCAAGGTGGCACAGTGTGCTTACTTCTCCATCAAAAGTGCTGCCAGCTCTCAAATAAAATCTTTTCAGCAGCAGCACCTGCCCGTTCTTTATATTAGAAGATATTTTGGAACACAGCATCCTCTTTTCTTACTCAGCTAGGATAGATCACTGAGGTTTAGAAATGCATAGATAGGACTTTTTGTTCAATTACCAGCTAATGCTAATTTTTTTAAAGAAAGCTAAAGTAATGCTTCTTATAATTGTCATTACCTCGTAAACATTTTCTCTTACTGTGACTGAAGGTTATACAACATTAACACACTCTTTTATTGAGAGTAGGACTTACTCATTTTTCGTCTATTGATTATACCTCTCTTTTCCCATTGAGCAGAAGGAAAAGATTATATCTTGCTTACTTCCTCTTTAAGAACATAAACAGTTTCACTCTCTAAACACAGTACATATCCTTGTAATTTACTAATTTTGAAAAACCTATTATTTTTCATTGTACTATATACACAAGTACACAAGTGCATATGCACATATATTTTCATGTAAGTTAAAAGTTAAATATCAGTTAAGTAATTTTCCCTCTCTGCTGAGATAGTTTTAGATTAGTCATAAGCATATACCTTTCTTGACTTTCTAAAGTGCAGTCTTAAGACACGTACTACTACTAACTCAGACAACTATCTGCATTGATTTGTTGTTTTGTTTTTGAATATTTTTTAGAATACCATCTATTATAGATGTGTATGGCTTTGAGTCAGTCTTACTCAGACAATGTAAATAGGTTCCTAGAACTTAGGACTGACGAACCTCTTCCTGAAGAGGAAGCACTAGGAAGCTGGCTTGTACCCCATTCTGATCCCAGTTTTCTGTTTTGACTCCTATACAATTTTTTAACTTCTTTTACCATTGCAGAAGTTGCAGTTTTCCAAAGAGCAAGGCTTGCGTGTCCATATAGCCTGCGCCATGGGAGGAGGACGTGGCACACTGAGTCCCACTGTGGCGCCCTTGCCCAGGTGTGCTGTTTCTGCACCTTGTTCTTCCCTTCCTTCTGTGATAGCACTTTAGAAATTATAGAACATCGTTTTCTTGAACTTACACTCCTTCGACATTGATAGGATCCCTGTAAAGAATTGTTCTAATCTGGAAGACTCAGTCTGTCCCAAGCAAATACTTAACCCATCCCAAGGGAAACTCCCTGGAAATGAACCTTTGGCAAAGTTCAGTGACCGGAAAACAATGTTCTCCTCGGCCATTCCAATTGTATTTGTTGTAGTACCATCAGATCTGCACAGTTTTGTGTGTGTGTATCTGTATCTGTACCTTAAACAGTCACAGAAATCACTTCAAGTTTTCTCATGTAGCTGTCTTTTATGATAATCATTAATTTGAGGCTAATACCACTGAGGGGAAATTTAAGAAGGTCCGAAAACATGGGGCGGCCTTCGAAAAGTATGTGCAACAATGAGAAAAGAGGGCTTGGAAGTTTTTCAGGAATGTTTGAAAACTCCTTTGTATATATTTTTAATAGCATCCTTTTCAACGTGTTCAAAACTATTTCATTATATCTGCAAATTAGGAAGGCTTCCATCTACTTATCCACTTGGCATTCTATTTAAGAACAGCTGTCAGAAATGAACAGGATTCTATAGCTCACAAGTACATCAAAGTCTTTGCAAAGAAGACTACATAGCTGTGGCTGCTCAAAATGATGGAATCGTGCGGGCTTTGCTTCCACTTTGCTCTTTGTGATTTGTTGTTACAGTGCATAGTTGAGTAAGAAAATAAAATTGTAAATACTTTTAAAGATTTAAAATTAACTGAGGGAGCTGTACTTACTAAGAAAAATTACTTAGTAATTTTACTTTTACTACCAAAGATCAGAACCTAGTTTGGAGTCTTTGATCTACCAGACCTCTCTCTTAACACTGTGATTTGGTGCAGATAGAGATGCCACTGCCTTCTTGTTCACGTGTGTGATGTGCGATGTGAGGACACGGACGTGGCTGTCGGTTGGACTCCAGCCGCTCGCACCCCTGGAGCATGCCTTTAGATTCTGGGTCTGTGGATGGGGACCAGTCCTCCCACAGCCTGGACTGGTGGGAAAGATTCAGCAACATAGTATGGGGAACGTGTTTAGTAATTCGAGGACTTTTGCTGGTTACTGTCCTAGTTAATAATAATAATTTATGACCACGGACACATGGTGTGGCATTTTCTTTGCAACTCTAATTTATAAAGGAGAATGTCTTGGGGCCAGCTGATGGTGACTTTATATACTGCATAGACTTTGGTTCCAGAAGAAGAGGACAGCTTTTCAGTCCAGTTTACTGCTATCTGGCAGAGAATGGGATCATTGGAAAGAAGATACCTACAGTGCTTATTAAAAACAAAGCAAAACATCAACATCCCTCTAGAACTGTGAGTGATACACTTCTTTCAAAAGAGTCTGAACACACTCACTTTGAGCCGCATTGGGATACCTTTGCACCCGGATACTTCCAGCCTCTCGCTCACAGTGCTTTACAGCCTTGAAACAACTGTCCTCTGTGGCCTTCTCTGAGCTGCAGGATAACCTTCTGCAGCCGGCAGATCGATGTTGTGTCCACTGTGCAGAGGCGGAAACTGAGCTTCAGCATGTTGGCCAGGCAGCTCCCGGCATACTGCCCAGGGACGAGAGAGTGATCCCCAGCTTCTGGCCCAGCACAGCTCTCCCAGTGCCCCGCCCCACTCGGACAGGGAGGGAAAAGCTGCAGCATTCCGAACACTGAGCTTTATGGATGCCTTCTCAAGCCCTTGCAGTCTTTAAATCATGCTATAAAAAGAGCCATCTTTTTCATCGTACTGTGTACCAGGCCCTTCCCAAAGCTTTTTATATTTCCTTCAGTTAATCCTAGCGGTAGCCACATGAGGCAGGTACTGTTTTTTGTATTTTATAGATGAAAAAACACAAAGGAGAAACTATGCAACTGTCTTGCCCCCAAAGTAGATTTTGAAACATGAGTCTTTGCTGTGTGATAAAGTCAATAGCAAGTGCATAGACCCCCCCCCCCCAGGAAAAGCCCAGAAGTGCTGTGTTTTGAAAATTAAATGTATCATATTAACTTTATGGACCTTTTAAGTGTACTCATCATTTGACATTTGAAATAGTCTTGTATGAGCATTCTCCCCAAAAGGTCTTTCTGAAATTTAAGTGTTATCTAAAGTTTTTCTTGATTGGTGGGTATATTTTAAAAATTAACTCTCCTTCTAGCATTAGCTCCAACCATACTATTTAATTAGCAGTAAAAAAAGGTAATTAATACCTTGCCACAAGACTTAACTGAATTCTCAGCATAGAACTGCCTCAAGCCCAGAAAACCTTTCTCATAGGCAAGATCATTTTTTAATAGCCAAAATGAGCTCTGGAGACATGCGGCCCCCTCTGTTACGATGCACAGTCTTCTGTGTACGTGCTCCCTAAGGAGAGCCACTTTCCATGGCTCAGGTGGGTTCTGCTCGTGCTTCCACGGGTCCGTGGATTCTGCAGCAGTATTGTTGTCTGTGCAGCACCGTCAACTCCGCCCCAACTCCTTGTGAGCCTGTGTGCCCAGGCCTGCCCCTTCCTCCCGTTCTGTTTGAACCTGTTGTCCCAGCCACTGTGCCAGCCGGTCCCGAGAGGGCCTTCATCTCTCACTAACCTTCCAGGGTGCCAGGAATGAGGTCCTGCCCCTCCAGGGATTGGAGCATCCTTCAGCGTTGGGTGCCAATGAAAGGGAAACAGACAGAATGCTGCCCCCTTGGCTGCCCCTTCCGCCAGTACCAGAATTGCGGCAGTGTGGGATGTGTTGACTTAGTTATAAAACCTCATTCTTGAGATCCTTCGGGAGAGGCACATCAGCTTGCAGAGGTGCTGATCTCCCTAAAGGAGTGCAGCCTCGCCACTGGTCACTGTGCTGTCCAGAGAAATGGTAAACTTTGGTTTGTTCGTCAGTTTCTTAACAAGGTTGCTGCAGGCTGGAGATGTGTGTTAGGGACCCGCCTCTGGGAAGTCCCTGCTGGACTTGCCAGTACCTGGCCCGCTTCCTTTTTAGACCTGCTGGCCTCCCCAGGGCCTGGCTGACCAGGGAGAATTTGAGGAGGTGGGGCTGGAGAGGCCCCAGCCTGCCTCTCAGACTGCACTCCTTCCCTGTGGGGCTGCCTTGGCTTAATTATTTTCATAGGTGAGGGTTGGGGAGTGAAAAACCCTAGCTACTTGTTGTGGAATGTTTGCCCAGTTAATAGTTATTCATTGTGTTGGCCTGTCCCTCCTCTTTGCTGGTATGTCGCTCTCCAGTCCACCAAAGGACATTATGTTCTGCTGTAAACCCCAAGAGGAAGAGGAACGGATTACAAGTCGTCCCCGCATAGGCTCCCCACCTGTACCTGAGGTTGCCCCCTATCTGTAGCGAAGTCCGTTCCTCAAGCAGAACTTGCAGGCTTAGCGTTTTCCAGTAAGATTTTTAAGTAAACTTGTCAAGTATTTTCCTCACTGTTTAAATTCTTGAAACTGAATTATATAGCTGGTTTATCTTTTTTTTCCATCTACTTGGTTCCATATTTATAATCATGAAATGAGACCTCCTAATAGAAACACAGAAAAAAATTCAACCCCCAGATTTAAATATGCCCAGTTTATACAGTAGATTTATGATTTTTTTTTCTTTCCGTAGTATGCTGTGTACTCATGAGGACTATGTCCAGAGTAAAACATCTGTGTGTTGAAAACTTAGAATTAGGGTAACGAAGGTAAAAAGAGATGTTGAGTGCTGGGCCATTAGACGGGCTCCAACATTAGGATGGTCCTTCTTCTTCGCCCGACCCGCCTGACCTTCCCATGAACACGCAAGACTCGTGTCCCAAGACACAGCGCGTGTTTGTGTAGAGTTCGGCTACCTGGTTCCCACAGGCCTGCACATGCTCATCATCGTGTGCACCGGCAGCGTACCCACCCACACCAGGGGCTGCTTGTTGACAAGGCGGTTAGGAGTGGTGACCGTGGATGTAGCCGTGCGAACTGTGGTCGCACAAACAACAGATAGGCTGAGTGGTGTTTTCGGGGGTGGGTCTTTCTAGTGTTCCTAATTGCTCCCGACGGTATACCTTCCCAATTATATTTGACATCGGTTATTGTTTGTTTGTTTATTTGAATTCTCCCAAGTAGGGCATGTCGGGAAATAGTTTAGGACTCTTAATGGCTGTCATTTCTCCGGGGACTATGGGCAATTCAAAGTTAATATACACTCTCATACCTATTAAAAATCACTATTTGGAATTGTAACACGTCATAAATGTGTGTTTGCTTTTAGAGCACCTCACTGCCCCGTCTTGGGTGTGAATAGAGCTCGTGGTTTGCTTTCTGAGACGAGAGGTGGTCTGCTGTGCTAACTTCCTGTCTGTGACTCCACATGCCTGCTTGTATTTGTTTGTATTTCTCCAAAGACAAAGCAATGAAAGTCCAATTTGCAGGTTGACTTATTGATATTTCCAGACATGAGCTAGTTGTAAAGGAATTTGTTTACTTGATGTGCATGTTTCAGTGTTCCATGTAGGCAGATTAATATATTTTTTTACAGTGCTCTTTCTACAACTATTTCACGACAGTGTTCTCCGGGGCGGCGTGGCCGGTCTGTGTGCTCCGCTGCACTGTAAGGGGGCAAAGTGGCCTCGTTACAAACTCCAGTGTAACGCAGGTGGGACAGAAAGCACAAGTGTGTGTGTATACTGTACACGGACTTCCAGTGCCTCTTTTCTAAAGCTTTGTACATTTTGTGTGTGAAATAGATTAAATATTTTCTCTCTAAAGCCTCGTTTCTGTTTTTAATAGACATTCTGCTTCAAGTGTGTCATGGGATCTTTGTACTACTGAGAAAACTGAGACGTGATTTTCTATTCAGACGTTTGCAGAAAATGAGAAATACACTACTCAGTTTTTGAGGAAAAAAACTTTGCAAGCCAGTAATCAAACAGAAAACCGTGCAATGGTGATTACAAACAGGGTGATTTATTCAGTAAGCGGTATCGAGAACATTTGAAGAAAAAAATAAAATTATATCCATAGTAGACAACGTAAGATCACAAAGGAATTACTGGCAACCCAAAGGTTAAATATAGAAAAGCAAGAAGGAGACTACAATGTTGAAGGTGGGGGGGACATCCCACAGAAGGCCCTAAAACCCCAAAGCAACATTATGAAACGCAGACTGGCCTGAGTCCATAATGTCCATCAATGCCTCTGGGTAAGAGTGGTGTAGGGGATCGGGCCTTGGCTCCAACTGTCCACAAGGCCTGCAGTTGAACTTGGCAGCTGTGCCCTGGGAGAAGATGAGATTTTCTGCTCTGTACAGATTTACAGCCCTAAAGGGGCTACCCTGCCCTTTGGGGCTGCTGTGAGTCAGAATCGACTTGATGGCCATGAGTTTTGGCGGGGGGGGGTGCTTTGCATAATAGTAAAACCTGGGAGGAACATACAAACTGGTAGAAGATTGTGACAAACCCCCAAGGGACCACTTTTGATTGCTGCACTTCCTCGTTGTTCACCAGTTCCCTCTTGACTATCCTCTACAAATGGTGGTAATTCTGTCACTAGACTACAAGGAGACGACCCAGCCCCACACTCCCTCGAGTGTGAGCTGCGTCACAGGTGTGTAATCACTCGCTGGCAGGCCCCTAAGAGCAGTGTTGGTCACTGATCATGCGGCTCACCTGTTAATACCTGTGATTTGCAGGCTGAAGTGCTGACAGGAATTTAAACTTTATTAATTGATACCTGTATAATGTAGGTAACATTTAAACCATGACCATGCAGAGGCTTGTGATACTTAACTAAACCAAAGTAGCTGAAATTATGCATTTCACAATTGTTCATAGTAAGGAGAAGGAGGGGGATGACACAACAAACACCTATTGATAACTATTAATGCTGGTGGGCCCTAGTAAGGCTGCCCTGACTCGGCGACACTAGTATGTAGCGCATTTTAAAATACTGAATGGAGATCCTATAAAATGAACACAAACCTGTCACACAGTGTGGTGTCATATTCAACATGCCCACCTCGGTGCCAGCCAACCTAACTCTATCCTTATCAGAATGGCCTCCAGCCAACGGCTTACTCTGTGTTAAGATGCAGTCTCCTTGTCTAGAAAGGCGGTCATGAATAGACTATCTCCCAGACTTACTACTTTAGGATATTGAAGGACAGGCCCTTAAAGGTGCCTGACAACTAGTACATGCTCAAATCTTTTCAATTATTCATGCTGTGAAGAGCCACGAGTTCTCTGCCAGTGAGTATCCCGAAAGAGCCTGTAAAGGAGTTGATCTGAATATTGATGCATTGGGTAGGAAATGGGGGGCCAGCTGACCTCCAATTTTGAGCCACCTCAAAAAATCTGGGACTTAGAATATATACGGGAAGTTCTGTTTAGTTGTATTCCAAAGTTAGTTCAAATTATATATGCCTAGGTTTTTATAAGATAGAGGTTTTTAGAATAAGTCACACTGTAAGCCAACTGAAATATTGATACATCTGAAGACTTGTGGATTTTTAATAGGGCTCAAAATTATTGAAAATGCTTTTAGACAACCAAATATAGCCTTTTAGTGAACATCATTTTGTAGGACTCTAACCTCTAGCTAATTCAATTTGTAGTCTTGAACACTTCATTAGATAAGAAACTTTAGATTTAAGAGTCTTGGAGGGATAGTGGGATGGGCGGGCAAAGGATAATCACCACCTGCCCTTTTTATGAGTATACCATGAAAAAATACTTTTACTGGGGGCTCTTTTAAAATTATTTCTAAAGAATGTGTCACTCCTTGTTATATTACTATTTGGGGATGACACAAAAAATATCTAAGATCCATGGTATTTTGTGATTTCTTAATGCTATTAAGGAGAAAATACAATCTAGGAACTCGGGTAATTGAAATGATAGTGAAATGTGTTTTCCTGCGATCTGAAATGCACTTCTCAAGTATGTGAAGCAAGCTTTTACCAGCATCGAGTGTCAGTGCTGGCTAATAATGTCCTCAGAGGGAGATAAACCCTTCCACTGAATGATGGAGTTGCTTCAAATCCATTTTCAAATGATCAGTTCTTTGACAGAGAGGAGAACTCTCCCCTTCATTAACGAGTACAGCACTTCATTTTGCCATTCATCAGAGACCCCTATGTTGACTTTCCTGTTTTTGAAACAGGGTTTTTCACTTTAAAGACATCTACCATCTTTAAATCCTAGTTTATATGACGTTAGTCATGTCTTTACACTAGCAGCTATGGAGTGTGCATATGATTTAGTAAGCGATGTAGTAACCAGTCTTGACCAGCTGTCTTTTCTAGTTTCCCCATTTTGACCCGCCAGTGAAAGCTAGTCCACCCAGAGTGCAACGTCAATAATTAACAGTAACTGTGTATTGCGGTCTTGCAAATTATGAATTCAGCATATACCAAGCACGCTTTCCTTCTAGCTGCTGACAGATCACATCTTGTCTTCTCCGTGATTAATCGTCTATGAGACTAACTTCCAAAAACTGGGGAAGATAGCTTCTTATCATATATGAATGGCCATCTAACAGACAGTTATTGATTTCTCCCCATGAAGTCACAGGTCAGTGGGTGCAGAGTCCCGGCGCTGACAGGGGTCTCCACATAGCTCCTCTCTTCCAGGGCTCAGGGTCCATCAACAGCATGCAGTGGTGGCAGAAGCAACTCATCACTGGTAAAGGTCTTCATGTGGCCACCCCAGCTTCAGAGGTCTGGCTCCATCAGGGCAAAGCCGTGTGGTCTCTCTGCTGGCTCCACCAGCTTCTCAGACGCTGCCATCTTGTCTGTGATTCATCACCTCTGAGACTAACTCCCAACAACTGGGGAGACAGCTTCTCATCTTCATGAGGGAAATATCACGAGATTTCCCAGAAGTCTCAGGAGAACGCCATGCCCACATGGAGGCCTCATTGGCTACTTAATGGCTATCTCCAGATTAACAGACTAAACTCTACCCCTACATGTCAATCATAAAATTAACATAAACACATGACTGCCACAGACCAACCCTTGTTAACTTTATACTTTCACATAACTCTATAACCATATGTAACTTTCAAATAAACAAATCATATCAATACCTAACAGGATAAAGCTAAAATACACACAATTCAACATGTGTCACCATCATTTAAAAATAACTTTCTATAAGTGAGCAAATCAAAAGATATCCCATGCCTTATAACTGCAGTTACAAAATATCCACACCTTTATCCTATAACCCTATGAATATATATTCCACCACCTATAAGAGTTTGCAAGCCAAACCACCTCATGCCTTCATTCCCCCATTTTGGGTATCTAATTTCTATATTGCCCACTTATATCAACACAGTGCTCTAAGGAAACAATCATATCTTTCAACGTGAAGAATCTTCATTCCAGTTGGAAACTTGTGAAGTGTGCATCCATTAGCAAAGTCAAATCAGGACAGGCCATCCATAAAGTCAGCAACGATATGCACCAGTTCACAGACTTAAATCACTTCTCTTCCACTGGTGGGGTTCTGATCAACTCAATGGGGGCTTTTCCACTTAGCCTTGGTCACCTTCCTTTAGACCACGGTCCCAACAAATTCTCAACATGCCTAGCTCTCTCATGCTAGGTCATGAGCTTCAGACCAGTCAACCCGCTCTTGTCTCCTCTATTTCCTGTGAACCAAGTCCCCTAGTGTCAGTGGCCAAAGTCAACCCGGCTCTTTATGGCTGCATTTCTCCTGTTTTCACCGACAAGCAGTAAATCTGGGTTATCACCTAACAAGCATTTCAGCCTGCCACAAGTTTCCTTTAACATTCAGACCCAGAGAGGAGTTATCTTCATGGTTGCAGATTCCTTTGCTTCTGAAGATAATCACTAGTCAGGATTTTCCAAGGAAATAGACTCTATCCTTCTTTATCGGTCAGTCTGACCTGCTCTCAGACTACCAGTATCCTGAGTACTTTGAAAGACTGGGTGAGGCTACTTTCTTTGAAGAAGTCTTTCCATGTGTGGCCTAACTGTGTTGTTTCTGTTTTTATTATTTCTTCCCCAGTGAAGAAGTCACCCCAAACTGCCTGCTAGGGAGGTGGGAGAATCCGAGATCTGGAGTGCTGTCCTTACAGGAGTCATCTTCAGTGGCCCTCATATTCGTAAGATTTCATTTGGAAAAGGATGATTTCTTACTAGAGAAAAACAAATCACTTTAAACTAAGCATGATTTATTTTTGCCCTTTATTTGAAAGGACACCACAACCATGTCGTTGGGAGTAGGCAGGATGCGGAGGATAAATATTTGAAGTCTAGTTTATCTCCCCATCCTGGGACGGGGGAAACAATAGCATGCCCATGTTCAGGAAGCTGGCATGACTTAAGCAGCCAGGCCCTGCTGGCATCCAGTGGAGCTGTTAACCCTGCTCCTCTCCCCTGGGGCAGCAACACACTTCCACCAGCCTTGCAGAGACGCAAGTCGAAAAGACAGCTGCTTTTACGGACTTCCCTTCCTAGAGCAAGACTAAGATAATCATCCAGATGGCTCAGAGGCTTTTTGCATATTCTTAAACCTCACTCTTAGAAGCCTTGAGATATTCTGTGGGTGCATTCAGTGTTGCAGGTGAGATGGCTGACATCATTTCAGACACCCGTGTTAAAGAAGCACATCTCTTGCAGGCCAGCATTCTGAATAAGATGATGGTGAATGGATTTTAGACACTCATTGACCAACCATTCTAAAGAGTAGCATATTTACCTAGCCCCCTGGAAAATGCATTCTGGTCCTGAACAACCCTGCAAAGGGATGATTCCCTGTCTCCAGTTCATGCGCCAGACCGCCTTGTAAGCAAGCATGCCACCTGTGTCCTGCACCACGACCCTGCTTAGTAGCGCTCCACAACCTCCATCTCTTTTCAAAGTTAATTAATTCACAATCTTAACCTGCTCTTCCATTTAAGATTAATTCATCTTAGCTCTTCTTTCCTGGTGGCACAGTTTGTGAGAGGCTGCTGAGCTGACAGTTTGTGGCTTGGGCCCACCTGTTCTGCAGAAGTAAGGCCTGGTGAGCTAACTTCTGTAAAGATGACAGCCAGGAAATCCCTATTGGCAGCTCCACACGTGAATCAGAATCCACAGAAAGGCAACAGGTGTGGCCTTTTGGTTTCCTTCCTTCCAGGTCTTTCTCAATCTTCCGTTTGCCCTCCCACCATGCCTGAATGTTTACAGCTCCTTAAAGGGGAACACCAAGAATCCCACAGGGCCTTTGGTGGAAAAGATAGTGCTAGAGATTAAGGTATGCTTCCAAAATGACCTGTGAGGAGCACTCTGACTGCTTTCTCCCATATAGATTTGTTTACTCTTCCAGCAGTCCAGTCCATTCATCAATCTTCTCTAGCCTACCCTGCCACCCCCCTACCCCCCACAGCTCAAATGCATCCATTTTTCTTCTGTCTTCTTTATTTATTGTGAATAGTCATGGTAAATATACTACTCATTGGAAAGTGCATCAATTCTTCAGTCTTCCGTATTCGTTGAGCATATACTAACATCCATTTAATTCGATACTTCAAATGCACAACTTAGAAACAAAACAGGATAATTTGTACTGAATGAAATGGGAAAATTCAAACTAAAAAAAAAAAAGGCATGGCTGTGGCATCTCTGACCACTCTCATGGGCCCTCTAAGACAGGGTAGAACTGCCTCTGTGAGTTAGAAAGCCTCGATTTCACGGGTGGTTTGCACATGCTGACTTGGCAGTTGGCAGTTCAAACCCCCTGACTGGTTGAGTGCATGTCAGCTCCTAAGGACTGGGGAGAGGCCAGAGGAGCACGGCCCACCCTGGGTTTGCAGTGCGTGCGTCAGCAGCAGGTGGTCACGTGGGTCTCCCGTGGAGTGGCTGTGCTCCTAGACCACTGACTCACGGGGCTTTCGAGCTCCCAGACCGGCCAGTTGCGTTCCAGGTCAGTTGTCCATCACTTTATGACCTGTGACGTCAATTTCCAAGAGGAAGCTGCCTCCCCAGTGAAATGATAACTAAATGAACTCTATGCAAATATTTACACTACTTCTTCTTTACAAGGCAGTCATCAATTTGAGCTGGAACTTTCTTATTGGCATTAGAGTTCCAATTTCATCCCAAAAAATATGCAGCCAATAGAGATCTTCCAATCCGGTAGGCACTGTCTGATTACCAATGGATCTTTAATCATTTTTTAAAAAGAATTATAGGAATTTATTTCTCATGCATTCAGTGCTCCTGGGTTGGGTATAAGATGCATATTCTCTCAAGTTCAATTTTTTTTTAATCTTCATGAAGCATTTTTTCCCTGATATTTCTGCCGTTGACAAATGAATTCCCACCCACCTCCCCACCCCCTGCCTTATTCTGGCATATTACCAGCGCTAATGAAGCTTGTTCTGAAAATAAGGTCTTTTCATTAACTAATCCTTCAGAAACAACATATGGTAACCAGATTAAAGTCTCAAACAAGGCCATGCAATTGGTCTCTGTCACAGGGCTATTAGCTTGCCTTATCTTAGCCTCAAACTTGATCACAGATGAGCTTTAGCCCCTAATCCTGTCCAGGCGGCTGGGCCACAAAACAGGGAGGAAGATGTAGGTGTTTCAGGAACATTTTCCTCACCTAATGACATCTTCTAACTTTCCTTTGGAGGGATGGTGTGTGTGGGTGTGAGTGAGTGAGAGAGAGAGAGTTTTTCAAAGTCAGCTTTAATCCTTTAAAGGAAAAGTTTTTTCTGTGTGTGTGTGTGTGTGTGTGTGTGTGTGTGTGTATGTTGTGATTATCCCAATGGCATAAAAGTATTTTTATTGCTTGTTGTTTTTGACGGCTATGATTGTTCTGCTTTGCGTTTTGGAGAGAAACATGGCAGTTGTCTCTGCTTACGGAGATATCCTGATTTAATATACTTTGAGAACAAGAATCGTGCCGTCAGTGATAAGCATGGGCCCAAGTATATTTAGTTGCTCAGTGAAAACTCTTTGTTCACTTTAAAAGTACCTGCATTTTTTTACTCCTCCTTCACACACACACCCCTTAAACTCTGACCCACTTGCAAGACGCAGCCTCTTACCTATCTGTGAAAAATCATTGCAAAGCTCAAATGAACATGTTTTCTCTTTGTCTCTCCTGGGAACCTTAGATTTTTCAAACCAGGAAAGATGCTGGTTTGTAATCTGCAGATGAGGGTGCCTCACAGAGATTGGGGGGGGGGGTGGTCGAAGTGGAATGAAAAGCTCATAGAATTTTTCTATCAGCCTTTTTGAAGTCCCTTTGGACACATGTCTCGGTAATGACAACCAACTTAAAATTTGGAAAGATGCGGCCTGAGGTGTATTGTTTTCCAAGAAAGAACTTGGATGGATTGGAGGCAAACCGGGTCCAGAAGCTGCTGGGGAGACTGAGTAAGCCTGGCAGAAACATCACTGAGATGCACCACCCTGGTCCTGCCCTGCCCCTACCTGCAAGCGGCACTCGGGGGCTCTGAGTGTGGACAGACAAATGGGCTCTAAAGATGCCCAGATGCCCACATGCTAGTCCAAAGGGCCTGTGAATCTGTTACCTTGCAGGGCAAGGGGGAATTTGAAGACGTGGATAAATGGAAGAGGTGGGGCACAGCCGCTGTGACCCCGTGGTTGCTCTTGGATGCCAGTGAGTGGATTTTAACTATGGCACGGCGGTCCTGGCGACAGAGTAGATCCGGCCCTTGGGTTCTTAGGCTGCTGTTGCTGTAGGCGTCCATCGCCAGGGCTTTCCTCCTGGGGAGCTGCTTCTGGGTTCAAACTACATCAGGGTCCCTGAAAAATCGAGAAGAACGAGATCTGACTGCAGGACCCGGTTCAAGTGATGAGGTTGTAGAAAGTCAAGGAACGCAGGTGTGTTGGTCCAGGTAGACTAGGGAAGCAAATTCATAGACACGCATGTGTATATAAGAGAGATGTTTATATACAAGAGGCATGGAACATTGAGAAAGCATACCCACCCAAACCAATCCAATTCTACAAGTCTGATATTAGCCCGTATGTCCAATACTAGTCGATAAAGTCTTCTTCATATTCACGAGGCACATGCAATGACACCAGGACAATCACAGGCCTGTGGGTGCAGAGTCTTGTGTATCCAGTGGTGGTAGAACCATCTCAGCTATGGCAGGGCCCTCTCTGTGGCAGGAGTCTTTAGGTGACTTTTCCAGCTTCAGAGGTCTGGTTCCATCAGGGTAAGCCCATGTGGCTTCTATCCCAGGCTGTCTCACAGGGAATCAGCCTTGTGTCTTGTCAGTAGAGCATCTCTAAGGGACTGAGGAGTGAGTCTCTTGCCTCCAAGGGGGAAATATGGCTGGATTTCCCAGAATTCTCAGGAGAAAGCCATGCTCACCTAGAACTCTCATTGGCTATCTCCAGATTGACAGGCTAGACTCCACTCCTGTACTCTTAATCCTCCAATTGACACCAGGTTAAAAGGTGACTGCCAAAGCAGGCAACTCTAGACTCGGGCAGAAAGGCAAGGGCAGGCCCTCCCCTAAAGCTTCTGGAAGGAAAAGAGCCCAGCTGACCAGCACCTTGATATCACCCCAGGTGAGATGAGACAGGTGAGATGGGGTGACCCTGTGACCTTCAGCCCTGTGATCAAATATGTTGACTAGATGCTGCCTGAGGTCATTACATTTGTGTGAGTCTCTGACAGCAGTGCAGAAACTAATATAAGTAGGAAGTTCGTGTTCAGTAAACAGAGTCAAGGGGACAAGGAAGGAAGAAGGGATCAAAGGTGGACAGAAAGGAAGGATGGAGAGGAGACAGTTGACAAGCCTCTTGTTTCAGCCAGCCAACGTGTATGAAGGGACTTCAAAAGGCTCATGGAAAAATGGATTGGAAGATCATGAAGTTCCACCCCACCCCCC